>WMED01012695.1:0-14716 GCA_019650415.1 Pipa parva
CAACTGGGGCTTACCGACTCCACAGCCCTGCTATTAATATAAGGCATGACTACCTTTCCATAGAAAAATACGTTTGAAAAGTTTCTATCGTTAAAAATCAATAGAAAAATATTGATTGATTTCTACCAATCAAACAGCCGTGATCTACAGGGAATACATTTGAAAAAGGCCAAAAATAAGCCTTTCCAGTTTAATAAATTTTGCCCTTAAACTAGTTAACTGAGAGTCCAAAACAGTCGATTAGCTCATGTACATTTTGTGTGTCATTTTTTCATTGCTTATGCACTTGTCTCCTGGAAAACAAAATAAAGGTGTTTTGATTTGTGTTCAAAATAATAAAATGTGATTAATTTGCATTCCAAGCAGCAAAATCTGCCACCAGCCCAACACCTGTTATGTTTATAGATTAAGATAATGAAGAACCATCTGGGAGATGGGGGTTATTCACTAAGGTGTGAATTCGACTGTTTAATTCTCAAATTGCAGATTCCTATAGCAAGCCTGTGACAGTTTCCCCATTGTAAAGTCCCGAGCGCGCGAATTTTTCAAGTTTTAACCGCTACAGTTTTCCATAGTAAAGTTGCAATTGCTACAATATTCTTATTATAAAAACGCGGCTGCGACAGTAACAGTCTATTGAGACTGTCTTTAGCTGGTGAATTCACACCTATACGCATCAATTCGGACTTTTTTGAATAACCCCCAGTATATCTTTATTAAATTTCAAAGAAGGTTTTTGGAAGTGGGATCCTAAACCACTAATAAACCTAAATAAATGATGGATAAATAGTAACACATATGGGGTAATTCAGCAAGGTGCGAACTCACCTTGCGATCTTTTGATTCACCTCGCCAAAATGGTTTTGCACTCGCTTCTGTCCTACAGTCAGACATCAGCGAACGCTTTAAAGGTACTGGAGTTGGATTCGGCTCACCTCGCGTCCACTCAAGTCGCCTCGGCGAGACTGGAATACCTTTAAAGTATTCGCTGATGTCCGCATGCAGGACAGAAGCGAGCGCGTAACCATTTTGGCGAGGTGAATCGAAGGATCACAAGGTGAGTTTGCACCTTGCGGAATTACCTCCATAATGTCTAGAGCAGACTGTTAGCCGCCCTGGAAAGTAACTGAAACCATCTAAAGGAACCAGTTTATTTTATGCATGAGGGTATTTCTGTAAAATGGCATTCATGATCCTTATTGACCAATTTTCATCTTATTGGTGCTCCTTGTGATCAACAGCCATACCATTCCAGGCCTCGGTCGTATTGACCATCTAAAATCTACATTTTATTCTGTTTGACAATGGATTTTATCTTTAGGGATTTACATTATAAACAGAAACACTAAGGGCAAAATTGACTAAAATCGAAAATGATTTATTTGTACTTTTTTGCGCATTTCTCAAAAATGACGTGTTTGACCTTTTCACCCGATTTCAGCCATTTTTCATCTGAAAATCGGGTGAAAAGTTTGAAAACTTACCTTTTTTGCCTGTTTTCATGATGAAAAACAGGTGAAAAAGTCAAGAAAATTGTTTTCATTTAAGACCTGAATTTGGACAGTCCTGATCCAGGCAATTCTATCCTACATTCTCAATTTGTGTCTTGCATGTCAATCCTCTGGATGTTGCCTCAAGATGCAAAGGAAAGCAGTCACACTCAAAGATTTGAAAATGCTTGCACCGGCAACAACAAAGCCTTTCAGCCTTCCATATAGTGGCAGTAAATCTGTTATTCAGAGGTCGCAGGCTTTTTGGGAGGAAGAACTATGCTCTGGCAAAAGAGTGTGCAGCACTGAGTAGATGGGGAGGACAGATATTTTAAAAACCTCTACTGACAATATAGCATTTCTGCAAAATAATTCATTTATTGTTTTAATTTATAAGGGCAAGAACTAAAATTTTCAGAGCAGAGCATCCATTGCCAACCCTGGGTGACATTTTAAATGGCTGCAAAGTTTTTGGTAGTGTGTAATGGAAGAGTATTGAATTTATTAATAAAGTTGCATGAAGGCATATGGGATATGTTTCCTTTTTTTTAGTATTTCTGTCCTTCAAATGACCTCCACATTAACGCTACAGAAACAGACTCTACTAATTCCTTAGTAGAAGCGCCCAGTGAGTTTAGTACCTGCTTGGCCACATTCATTTCTTCAAATTCCGTCACACAGACACACAGTTACTTTTTGTAGGTGTTAAGTGCTTTTGTTTTGTTTGTTACTCAGTATACTGTTGCCTGAGCACAGTCTAGGAATGTGGGGATTAGTCATGCGTGTGATTCACCTTTATTTATAAGTACGTTTTATTTTTGTTTATTTTTAATACAAATGTTGTGTAAGGGCGCAGCTTACTGTATTACTGTGTACGCACAATTCTCATACTGTTTGTACTTCACTTTGACGTTTAATGCTTGATTCAGCAAATATTTGATTCCATGTACTTACTACCTCTCTATGTATCTGTTGTAGACTGAAGGGAGTATGTCCCCTTTATTGGACCCGATAATTATTAGTTTAATTTGGTTTTTATACATTTTCCATGATTGTGGCACACTTTTATTAGCTGTATTTTTCCACTGGGAGGTCTTGATGATCAAAATGTCCCAGAAGTTCCCTAATATATGTAATGATTTAAACACATTCCTCTGTTTATAACTTCAGTCCACTAACAGCAGTGTTTTGGTCCAGTAGTTTTGGGGGGGGGTGTTTTAACATCAAAAATTACCATTACAAAGGCTAGGATCTTGGTACTGATGTCAACCCATTATGCAACTGTCTTGTGTTGGCTCTCAAATCTGTGGAGTTGAATGAATGACAGGCATGACCTCCTGGCTGTAAGACTAAAATAACTTTCGCTTCTTTTATCTTATGGCTTTGTATGCAATTGCGGTTAGACCAGCTGATGGTATCAGAAACAGGTTTCTGTTGTCATTCATGTAGCTGATTTCTATTGTTGCTACTATCTTCTATTTTAGATTCTCTGCTGTGGATTTCTGGCTGACCCAACCTGAAGTGTGGATATTAACTGATTCAAGCGGCTTGTTGCCTGTTGATATGTCTAAATTAAATGCAGAATAGATAATAAAAATGTATTCGCAGTGCCGACAAAAAAAGCCTGTGACTTTTCCATGCCTGACCAATTTTTTTGTTTCTTATTGGAAAAAATTCCCAAGATACATTGCTTAACAATTGTAACACTGACCCAGTTCATTTACCCTAAGTCCTGTGCACCCATCCCCAGGATTGTGACATCATTGTCATGTGGGATGGTACTGTCCCCACAGACAGCTTGGGTATTCCCATAATGGCCCAAAATGATGCAGAGGAACAGCTTGTGTTTCTGTCAGGTTCACTTAGAAACCTATTTATGTAGAGCAGGGAGTTGTCTTAGCTTAATGCTAAAATTACAGAAATTGTAGCAAACTCCCTGCTTCTTTTCTGCCCCAATGCTCAACTCCAAGCTCAAGTGGAAGGGATGGGGCTAAATGGAAACTGACATTATAGCTCCTACAATCGGATCCCTCAAACCAGGGCCCTTATTAGTGAAATTGGCCCCAAGATTTGTACCTCCTGGCTCCGATCTTGACTATGCTCTGCACGGCACTTCTGCAGAGTTACGAAGCCCTGTTCTCCTCAAGCACTTCTGATCAGGCATTAAGAGCAGCTCTTGAAGAGAACAGCACTGTGATAGTCTGCAGGAGTGCTGTGCAGAGTTCTGCTTGGGGACCCTCATGGAGTCAGGGGCCCTGGGAAATTGCCTAGTTCCCCCCCCCCCACATTGCCAGCCCTGCCTTCAAATTATGATCTAACAGTGATCCGATAGCTAAAATGCATTATTATATAATATGATTAATATTTTCTTGCAAGGATTGGGCAAGCAAGATAAAAGGGGAGAAAAGCACAATAATGATGCATTAATAATATCAAAAGCTAGAAAAAAAATGACTTTAAAGTTTGGGGGATATTTATATAATATGAACTGTTTGGCAAGTCTTTCTTTTTGCCTGCAGTCATTTATTAATTACAGCTTCCAGCAGCTGAAAGATGTAGAGAAATGTTGGTAAGTTGCATCTCGGTAACGGCTTAAAGGAGACCTAAAGCAAGAAAATAAAAAAGGGCTTTTAAAATACTTACCTTATACAGAGCCGAATGATTACAGTGATAGCACTGGCTGACGCAGAAGCCAGCACGCAGCTCCTACTTCTTGATTTACCAGCCTCATACATCATCACGCTCATTGCGAGGAGCTTTCTTATTGGCCCCCACAATGAACAATGTTTAAGTCATTTTTCACCCGGGGTGAAACAAGGTGGGAGGAGCTTCACGCTGGCTTCTCAGTCAGCCAGCGATGTGAAGGTAGCATCGGGTGCCAGATAATTATAGCACAGCTCATGTTCTGATCGGCTCAGTATAAGGTAAGTATTTTAACAGTTTTTTATTAATTTTTTTTTTGCTTTAGTTCTTTTAAGGGGCACTGTAGTGCTGATATAACTGCACACAAACAAATAAAACTCCTTTATACTAAGCCAATTGCTGACACAAATAGTTAAAAAAACGTTTAGGGAAGAAATAAGTAGTTAGTTTCCCTTAATTAGTTTTCCTGAGAGCTGACATTTTCCTCCCCACGCTCCCCCTCCTCTTTCTGTTCTGCAAGTCAGGCAACACGAGAAGAAAAATCTGCCTGATTGCTGTTGGATTAGCAGTGTGCTGACCTTTTGACCGCATAAATTAAGCTTGTTTACAGAGGTAAAAGTAACTTGTGCTCATGTGCTAAGTAGTAAGTAGGGTACCTTTTCATGGAAAACTTGCTGGTACATATCACACACACATTTCCTGGTGCTGGAGTTTATCAGTGCTGCCTACTCAACCGTTCTGTATCACATAAAACAACTACTGGAGAGAAACACTTCTCACTAAGGCCCTTATTCACCAATGTGCGAAGTGAGCCGCGATGTGTTCGACTCACTTCGCACATTGTGTTATGCGCGTGCTGATGTCCTGTGCGCGGACATCAGCACGCGCATTAAAGGGATTCCCCTCCCGGCGAGAGCACTCGAGTCTCCTCGCCGGGAGGGGAATCCCTTTAATGCGCATGCTGATGTCCGCGCACAGGACATCAGCATGCGCATAGCACAATGTGCGAAGTGAGTCGAACACATCGCGGCTCACTTTGCACATTGGTGAATAAGGGCCTAAGGCAGGGGCCGGCAACCTATGGCTCTCGCGCCAGATGTGGCTCTTTTGATGGCTACATCTGGCTCTTTGACTGTAACAAGCGGTACTCACATGCAAGCACCACTCGTTACAGTCTGCCGACTAATTGCCGGAAAGCACTGTAGAGACAAAGCTTTCTCAACACTTCCTGGTTGGTAGCCAATCCGGAGCCGCTGACGTCACCGGAAGATGTCATTTGGCTATAGTTCCCCTTTAATCCCACATGGCTTATAGACGTTCTTGAAAATCAAAGCAGTGGTTGGTACAGTATGTAGGGGCTCTTCTATAAATGGTTGGATCCTGCTCTTTATCTGTGCTGTGGTTATAAAACCATTGATTAGTGATATCAGTGATAATTACCCTCCAGCCTTATGTCAGGCCCTTACTGGCTGTTCCACCAATGCATCCGGCTTGTGGTTGGAGTACACGAGTACATTTTTCTTTCAGCCAGCTGTATATCACACTATTTTATCTGTATGTGCTGAGCTGATAAGAAAAACAAAATCCAAGCTGCTTGATCTGTCAAGAATTTAGCACAATCTGTCCTTCGAGGCTGCTGGCTTGAAAAAGTACAGCAGTTTTTTAAGCATTACTAGATTTAATTGCATTGTAACCACTTCTACATTGGGCCTATAGTTAATGAAACCATTTATTTATAGCCCTGCATTGCAAAATGAGATACTCTGATGTGGCTGACATGAACAAAGGAATATTACGAGATGAGAATTGACTGTAAAAAAAGAACACATGCCTTCTTATAATTTCAACTCATACCATCTCATACCTCCCAAATACTCAGGGGACACGGTTTTGACCCCCTTCTCGGGAAGTGAGATCACTAGTGACATTTACTGTTAGGCTGTGCGTTGGTGATATCATTAGTGACATCACAGATGAACCACCCACTTTCATTTGGTTTGGCTGTACGCCTGTGACAGACCAAGCAGAAGACTGGGCTGAGGGGCTCGGAACTTGGACCAAGGGATGTAGGATAGGTCTGACTCCTGTTCTAATAAGCTTAGGGCTTTAAAAAGACAGAAACATAAAAACGCCTTTGATGCATTTACAGCTACTATATATTGCCTGCTCATTCATTACCACTACTGTGGTCCTTTCTCCATTTAAGACTGAGTTAAAGCTTTCCACATCTCAAATCAATTCAACCACCTTTTAGTCAGGGGAATATATACTATACAGCAGTGCTTCTCAACCTTTTTATTGCTGCGACCCTTTTAAGTACAGTTCCCTGTGATTTGGTGACCCCAATAACAAGTTCTTGGTTGGAACAGATTGCCACTGTCGCAGATGCTACTTCATTATGGGAATATTGTCGCAGTTGTGGACTTCCTATGGGAATCTGCTGTTTGATAATTTTGATTCCGATGGTCTTAGGCAAGACCTGGAAATCGTCAGTTGACCTCTAGGTTGAGAACTGTTGCTATACAGTCTCACCAACAGACTGTCATCAGTTGCTGATGGCATTGATGACTTCCAAATCCCATGCCACATTCATTTTAGCCTCTGTTCTTTGTCAACAAGCTAACCCAATCTTCCTGTAGATCCCGTCTTTAAATGACACTAAATGTTACTCAATATACTGTACATACTTTTTTTCCCTTTCATTTAAATAGCCTAAAGGGAAAGTTATATATGAATCAAAATATAGGAAAACGCATTAAAAATAAATATTTGAGAAAGCTCTCTGTGTAAAAATGGATGTGCCTGAAAATATGACAACTTTCTAGGTCAGTCCCCCACAAACTAATACAGTTATATCAATGACATGGCTGGGATATAGTTACATAAACTACAAGGAGAGGCATTTTATAAGACAGCATAACTTTTGTGTTGTTTTAGAATAGTAAACGGGATAATAATCCCTGTTTAAAGAGAAATGAGTAGGCTCTGAGATCAGCATCGCTGTTGGTTTCCCCTCCTGTGGTCACCGATTGATTTTTCATCTCCATTTGCAATTGAATGTCGTTTCTAGCCTTTTTTGTGTAAGCTGTAGACATTGGTTATTTGCTTTATGCCAATTTAAGATTGAGGGACATGGTTTGGATGCTTTTGCCAATAATAGCTGATATGTTGCAGAAGATTGGAGCAGATTTTTCCATAGAAATTGTGACGTTTCAGGCTGCAGAGAGTTGTCCTTTCTAAAGGTGGGGTTATTGTTGTAATCTTAAGTAGGTAAAAATGGGTTTGGGGCATTATTATTATTTTATGACAATACTGTCAGATGCCTGCATTCATTATTCTAGCAGCAGGAGACTTAACTGTTGATTAGTTGCTATGGGTTACTAGACTTTGCCAACTTGTTTCTATATAACCTCATATGTACTTGAAGTGCTAGTTCCAATCACTTATGAATCAGAAAGGATTAAAATTGATTTAAAAATTCTGCAACTCTTATAGCAGTGGAGTGCAATGCATTTAGTTTGGCACTCAGAAAAAAACTGATATCTTATTTAGTGAAACCTTTATGGCACACCTAGGGTTCCATTATCAAGACTGAAAGCTCGGTTGGGCAAGGAACTGTCCCATCTCATTCAAGTCTGCCATTAAGCAGCAATGTATTTTCATAACTCTTTATCTGTCATTTACTTTACTTGTGAATGGAAGCATTTTTCTGTACCATGTCCATACCTGCTAGGGGGAAAAGGGAGGAGGATAGTGTCATTCTCCCCCTAGTGCTGCTGTCTCTGATGCATGTCCCCTTGTTCATGATTGGTCGGTGCTCCAGTGACTTCATTAAAGACGTCACCACTACACCCTGTTTGGCTAGTGACTGGTGATGTCCTTGAGGTGAAGGTAGGGGGTACTAGAGTGGAGGACTGGGACAGTTGAGGGGTATTCATGTTTATGCATTGCAAATGGTAGGTGTGGTGATAGAGAAGCAGGACTTGCAAGTGAGTTCAAAGTGGGTGAATATAGTCCCACATTCAATCCAGAAATGATTTGTTAATTCCAGTCTGGACAAATGAAAAGGTAATATTTAAAATCAAATGCACACATAAACATACAATAAAAAATATTTAAATCTTTACTTGTCACAATATACAAACTTATAAAATTGTAATGTTGGCGCTCGCAGCTTAAAAATGAATGCCTAGTTCTTTTCTATAAAATACTCAGCTACTGATGACATAGTATTTTATTTTTGACCTGACAACTTTATTAGCCAATGAAATGCTGTTTTAGTGAGTTCACTAACTGGATTGTTATGAATTCACTTGTTTGGCTCATTCGCATGTGTAAATTACTTTAATTCCTTTGGAATTATTGTTGACCATTTAACCACATCAAAAATTCTACTAAAGTAAATCTGCTCCCATATCCTACCTTCCTTGCCCGTTAAATTGTATAAACATGGGCAAACCCACCTTCAAGGTTACAGTGTGGTCTCTCACTTTCCCTTTTTAGTACTTGATACTTAGGGGATTATTCACTAAAGTCCAAGAGCCGAATTCACTATAGTCCGAAGTGAGGTACGGAGTGTTCGCCTCACTTCGGACTGACTGATCTGCGCTCGCTGATGTCCTGCATGCGGACATCAGCAAGTGCATTAAAGGGATTCCAGTCTCGGCGAGGCAACTCTTTTGCTCTTGCCGAGACTGGAATCCCTTTAATGCGCTCGCTGATATCCGCGTGCAGGACATCAGCGAGCGCAGATCAGTCAGTCTGAAGTGAGGCGAACACTCCTCACCTCACTTCGTACTATAGTGAATTCGGCTCCAAATTGTGCATAGGTTGCAATAGACTGCTACTGTTGCAGTCGTGTCTTTATAATGAGAATATTGTCACAATCGTGACTTTACTATGGAAAATTGTCGCAGTCACGACTTTACAATGGGGGAATTGTCGCAGCTGCGGATTTGCTAAGGGAATCAGCTGTTTGAGAATTGAACAGTCGAATTCGCACCTTAGTGAATATCCCCTTATTCTTTACTGGGAAAAGAGACACCATTACATAACCACTATTTACATACGATGCTAAACCTGCTTCTCCGGCTCTGTTTTGTGCTTTACCATATGTGCGTAATTAATATAGCAATACCAAACCAGTGAATGTAAGGGCTTCAAACACTATTGATTTCTGAAAATTTCTGGATTTTATAATCCTGGCAGCTGCTGTTAGCATTGACCTAAATCAATTTTTTTTTTCTCCCGATCCTTCATTATCTTGGCATGGGTCCTAGAAAATCTTAGCAAGCAGCCACTTTATAATTTCTCTTTTTTTTTTTTTTATCTAATAATTAAATAGCATTGAGATAAGACTGATTTCCAGTAGACCAATTAAGTTCTTTCTTAACAAAACGGGAGTAAATCAGGCTAAATTCTGCAGGAGATTCTCCCTGCTACTCTGTTAAGTCAAGTCAATTGCATGCAAAGTTGTGTGCGTGGAAATGTAGAACAGAAAACTGTTTCGCCTAGAGTAGACCATGCACTTTCTGTTGAGTATCTTGAGATGTCTGAGAAAACTGCTTTCACTGTAACGAGTTGTGATTAAAAGGGGAAATAAAGGGTATTGTTTATTGTACTCTAGGGTGGAATACTTTCTGATCCTTTTACTGCCATGTTGTGATAATAGCATTATCACATCAATGTAGTTAATGCAGTGCTGGAGTCTGATATTGCAGAACTTTGATTGACATTACGGGCCTTATTGACTTTAGGCCAAATAGTCATGTAAAGCTCTGAATTTGCATCTATTCACCACTTAACTATGTTCACTTATTGAGCAAACTCTGCAGTATGCGATTTGGGGAGCTGATGGCAGAGCTTTGCATTCTACTTCTTTCCAACTGACTATACCGTGCAACGCATCCGACAGCGATCTCCGCTGTCCACTTGTTTGACAAGTATATTCTCTGCTTAGTCAATAATAAGAAGTGAATGTTCGAACAATTTGGAGATGTGACTCAAATTGGAGCAAAATTAATTTGACAGGTGAATTGACCCTTTAGTCCAGCAGTTCTCAACCTTTTTGGGGCGGCGACCCCCGGCACTGAAGTCACCGCGCCACGCGTGATGACGTTTCGGCCGAACGTCATCACGTATACGCATCACGTGGTGACGTTCAGCTGAAACGTCATCACGTCGCGCGTCACGTGGTGACGTTTTCGGCCGGCGTCACCCTGCAGGAACCCTTATAAGAAGGGTTCCTGCAGGCACTTCCGGGTACCGGAGCGGTTCTCGACCCCAGTGGGATGGCCTCGAGATCCCCGCCGGGGTCGTGACCCATAGGTTGAGAACCACTGCTTTAGTCAGTCAGCCCCTAGATCTCTAATAGTGATCTGAGGAGCAGTGGGGCATGATTAGAAGTGATTTAGTGGAAGACTGACCCACCAGGACATAGAGGAATGTTCAAGTAGGCCCTGCTTGATCTTCAAACTCTACTGTCATGGTATGTTCCTGAGGGTGTAAGGTAGAGAATTTGGAGATAAGACACAGGGCAACAGAAACCTTAGGGACTAAAAGGGGTGAATTCAGTGAAGAAAAACAAGAACAGTGGGCCCCTAATCTCTGAGTGGAGAGGACTGTTACCGGACCCACTGGGCACCTCATTACAGAGGGATCTCTATTCTGTGTTTCCTGCACCGGACTTTTACTGACAGCCTTGTGCTGCTTTTTACATGTGTTTGACTCGCACATGATTGTGAGTATATCTATTGTTTTATTTCTCAAATGTTGATATTAAAATAGTATTACACTATTTTAGCTCTCTTTTTTCCATGAGTATCCTGCTATTGCCTATCTACATGTTCTCCATAAGATGAATTGAGATGGAAGGGATTGGCATTCAGTGATAAGATTGTTACTACAGGCTTTCGTTTTCTTACCATCTGGTGAGCACATAATTTGTATTCACCTCCCACTCAGTGTGAAGTGTTCACGTTGTGGTTTTTTATAGTATCTTTTTTCTTGCACCATCCACTGGGTCTTTTTGGCTATACATTACTAGTTAAAGATTACACGCTTAATTACCACATTTAATGCACTAGTGTGCATTTGTTGCACTTTTCTCATAACCAGGTCCCCTAATCTCTTAGTTACTGCTGGGACCCAGCACATCAAATGCATGAAATAAATGCCCACTTGCATGCACACCACAAGTCATTATGATGGGTCAGTATGTGGAAGTGTACATTATATTGGTGCATAGTGTGTCATCTGGCTAAAAGTACCAATAACACCAAACAAAGAAAATGTCGAATTTGGATTGGCATGGCAGTTATTATTACATAGTACTAATAAAATGTTTTCTTATAAAATAAGATAATAATACTAGATATTAGATATACGGTACTAATAAAATGTTATGTTAAATTCCTGATTTGTATCATTTTCAGTTTTTCTTCCTTGTGGTCGCAGCCATCTTTTATCCGTTAAGGAACAAACCCTGCCTAATTCTGTTGTTCCTTATGGAACTTTAGAAAATACATATTCAGGAAGTGCCCCAGAAAAGCCCAGTTTTGAGAGTGACAACACAAATGAGAATAAAACCATGAATTCAGCTTTAAAAATGACATTTGTTCAAGTACCACATAGGATTAACTACCACGTCAATCCGGAAATCCATTTTCTTTTCCTGGTCTTACTGGACCCCATGCCAGTTGCCTATAATTGGACATAATTGCTCTGTAGATCTTTTCCTACTCTTTCTGCAGGGCTGTCTAATGCCTTGATTACTAATTTCCTGGTCTCAGTGATGTAATAGGAAAGGAAATGAATAAAACTGGATGTTACATCATCGAACCAATCCCAAACAAACCACGGTTTCTCTTCTGTAATAGTTTGCGCTGCTCTGAATTTCTGGTGTTATTTTATTGTAGCTCAAGGCTTGCAGGGAATTTTCAGAAAACAAACGATATAATAGGAAAGCTGAGCTTTGTTGTGCTTCACCCCAACTGCTGCATCTTCAACTGCTCTCGGAGGCACAAAACAACACACTCTTCCTGGCTTTGAACAAACATGAATTCCAGGAAAAGGCGTATTCCTAGAGCTGACTTTATTGTCCAGTATGGATTCGAAACAAACGTATGCCAAGACCTAGGGTCATTTATATAAAGAAGCAAAATATGATGTCTGTCTGTCAATGATTTATGCTGCAAAAGATGAAAACGCTTCAACTTACAGTAATTTATTTATACATTCTCACAACCATAAATGGTTTATAAAATAAATGGCTAATGGGAAACCAGTTACCCACTGACTAAAGTTTAAAAAAATGTTACAAACATTGCAATCTGCTGTGTGTAGAAATAGCACATTCCTGATGTCCAGTCCCTGGTAAAAGATATAATTAGTTTCTAAAATGGGTTCAGTTGAAACAGATATTCTACACAGCAAGCGCCACTGCCCCAAGGAGCAACCTGGGAATTTAGGTGACATAAGGTGAATCGTTTGGGATGTTACATGATTGGTTGTTTTTGATCATATTTTTTTTTTTTTGTTGGCAAATATTTTATTGGAAAAAAAAAAAAAAACGCTGCCATTTTAATAAAATTAAGTATAATTCATTATTAAAAAAAAAAAATAAAAAAAAAAAAGGAAATGCTTCAGATGCATTTATAGTCATTAAATATTCACTCTGTTTTTCCCAAAATTCTAAATTGTGAAAGATACTTGGCTATTTAGCTTTAAAAATTGGGTTTTCTGGACAAACTTCCCAAACATACCAATTTATATAGGATGAAACTGACACACCTTACTAAAAATGAGACAACCACTAAGAGCACGAGTCTTTCCTTGTTTAAAGTGACCTGACACCTCAAAGCTAACACTAATTTAGGTTGTACTAATGAAATAAACATTTTTGTAAATATATATGTATTAAAAAATGTACCTTTATATAGTGTTTCTCTCTGTCATCTTCCCTGTCAGCCTGACTTTTCTTTCCCGAGTCAGGTGGGCGGGGCAAAATAATAATTGATGTTTTAGTTCCTCCAGTCAGATCCCTTAAATCACGATCTAGCAGGGTTCTGATTGGAGGAGCTATAATGTCAATCATCATCCCACGACCCAGGAAGGAAAACGTGGGCTGACAGAGAAGATGACAGAGAGAAACGCTGTATAAAGATACATTTTTTAAAATACATATATATTTACAAAAATGTTTATTTCTTTAGTACAACCTAAATTAGTATTATTTTTTGAGGTGACAGGTGCAATTTAATTGGTTTCTCAGTGAGCACCATCTGGGCTTGAGAATAGGTATGGTTACACGGTTGGGCTGGCCCAACAGAGCATTAGAGAATCCTCTGGTGGTCCCCGGCATTGGAGTGCACGGGCCTGGTGTAAAAAAGCATCTCATTTAGCATTTGTAGGTCCCTAGCTACCTTTATTTATACTAGCGTTTGGCCTGCAAAACTGATAATTTACTATGATAGTTCTGTTGTACATGACCACTAGTAGGCTGTGGGCCCTTGCAGCCTTCTCTGGTGGGCCCAAGATGCCTCTGTCTGACACTGTATAATTGTGCCTGGAATGGTCTCCTATACCCTGAGGGGGTTATTCACTAAGGTGTGAATTCAACTGTCGAATTTGCAAACAGTGGATTCCCATAGTAAATCTGCTACAATTTAACCATTGTAAAGTCGCGACAATTTTTTTAAAGTTAAGATTGTGACAATTTTCCCATAATAAAGTCATGACTGCGACAATATTCTCATTATAAAGACGCGACTGTGACAGTAGCAGCCTATTGCGACTGTCTTTATCTGGCAAATTCACACCTATATGCAACAATTCGGACTTTAGTGAATAAACCCCCGAATGCCTAACTGCATAACTTCACTGTTAGTCTTACTAGCCATGCAGAAAGCAAATGACTTCACTTTCAAGCTCATTAGTTTTTCCTTTGAATCCTGAGGAGGTTGTTAACATCTTAATGTGAAGTCTGCCATAACGCTTGCTGTAGTTATCTTAATTTTATCACATTTTCTGTGGGCACGGATTAGTCAAGCAAGTCACTGACTCCGGCCACACCGAGGAGCTCTAATTGTTTCATTTAAAAATATGAGTCATCCAAATTTAACCTACATAGCCACTCTTGGCTGCACATCCCTTCTGCCTTACTAAAGTTTTCCCGTCGGTGAGAATGATCCATTTCATTGTAGCGTGTCACAGCTGATTCCGGTTAATTCATTTAGTGACTCATTTCTTTATGTTGCAGAATAGAGATTATAGAGTATAATGTAACAGCACGATTCTTCTGTGAAAAAGGAGGCCTCCTTTTTATATTTATGTCAAAATAAAATTAAAAAAAAACAAAACAAAAAACCTTTAGTAAAAATGTTATGCCACTAACTTTTTTTCATAGCTACGTAGATGGGACCAGAGTCAGACTGAGGCATCTTGGGTCCACCAGAGGAGCTGACTGCAAAGGCCCGCAGCCAGTCATGTTCACCAGAATTATCATAATACATTTTCACCTGGCGCAGATATGAGAGAATTTTCACCTGGTACTGATATTGAGAGGGTTTTCGCTTCACATAGAT
>WMED01012696.1:0-14716 GCA_019650415.1 Pipa parva
AGGCTAAAATTTGCCAGCCAGCCCCTGTCTGACACTGAGCTAGTATAATATTCATTTCCCTGAACACAATAAAAAGAATATGTGTAAAAAAAACATAAACATCTCCAATTCACACCCTCTGGAAAATATAGATAATATATAGCAAGTGAGACATATTTAATATATATAGTAAGACATATTTATTCATGACAATTTCAGTGATTGTTACTGTAAATATAGTGACACTTTTCTGTTTTCCTTGCCCTTCTCCTGGAAGCGTAAAAATGGGATTTACAAGCAAAGGTGAATGGGGGAAAAAAAAAAAATACAGAAGTCATGCATGTCGTTTTACAGGCAATAAAGAGCTTGAATTATTTTTCTAGCAAACCATTCCCCATCTATAGTATTATGACCCAGTAATGTGTAAAATAATACCCAAGGTCCCCTAATCAGAACTGATATGCTGATAATACAATGTCTACCAGGTTAAGCCACTATATTATGAAGCACCAAATGAGTACCATTGGGCTGTAGCGCTATCTTAAAAAACTGTTGGTGATAGTAACTCACCGCCGCCTCATTGGATCCTCATAAATATGCTAATGAACCTTGACAAATCATCACACATATTGCTTGATTTGTTGGAGATTGTCACATGGTCCATTAAGGCAAACTCTTCCATCTTTAGGAGATGCTTGTAAAAGTAAAAATAATTACTTTTGCAAAAGCTTTCACCTTTTTGTGAAAGTATAGCATAGTGGTTAAGTGTTAGCTTTTTTATATGGAAGATTGTTGGTTCAAAAATCCTGATTTTTTGTTTTTTTTTATTAGTTTTATTAGCTTATTAAATCCTTTAACAAAATGACATCACTGTATTCACAAAATAGAGGAACCACCTTATTAAGTGATTAAAAAAAACTTTATATTTGAACTAATAACCTTCCACATGCAAAACATATACCTTAACCACTGTACTACACTATACTTCTACACTAACCTTGCAGGTCTTACTGAAGTAGCCATCTCTGTTTGGAAATCAGGCATTAGGCACTGGGGAACTGATCATTTGAAAAGCTGGCTTAAATGTGCCCTTTTAAAACAGGTGTGTACAGCAGGAAGGGTGTGCCTATTTATGTTTGCACAGCCTTACATTATCTTCATAAGTGGCAACTTACCTTAGCCCATCTAGACAATCAGCCTTTTCAAGTCCTGCGTACTAACTTCATAACCAGCTGCTTTCACGTTACCCCAATCTTAAAGGACTGCACTGGTGATACAGCTAAACAGTCACTTCAATTGAAAAATCGAAAGACTTTCCCTTTGAAATTTTACAATACTGTGTGGCTGTCTTTTCATGGTAGGCTAAAAGTCTGTGGGACTTATTCGCACCTGAATATCCTGAAGAGGCTTTGACCATGGAGTTGCAAATAACAGGAAACCCAACATCCTAGTAGACTGCAAAATGTCTTTAGAAGTCCGTCAGGTTTTGGCTTCTAGGATTACATTTCCTGCTTTGCCCCTCCTTGGATACAGTCAGTAACAAGAAGCACCAGCTACAGTGTAGATGATACTTACCTCTTGATTGCAGGTATCATCTATGGCATGCGAGATGTCATAAAACCATAGGGAACCCTTCTATTACTGGGGCTTTAAATGTGGAGTCCATTGTGCAGGGACTATCTTTGCTGCAGGGTTTATAATGGGAAATAATAATATACTTTTCAGTGTTGCAATATTTCTGTTTAGGTTTGTTCATGTTCTTTATTCTTATGCTTACACCAGCTTTGTGTCTTTTGTTCAAACACGACCTCACATACAGTGCACTGTTTTGTAATTTTTATAACAACTATGACCGGTGTGAGAAAAAGGAGGATTTCACTTCCACTCCAACTGTTTTGTCCAAGATCATTTATGAACTGAACTTTATGAAAAAGACTGAGGGGTAATTCAGCAAGATGTCAACTCACCTTGCGATGCTTCAATTCACATCTACAAAATGGTTACGCACTGGCTTCTCTCCTACACACACACATCAGTGAACGCTATAAAGGTATTTAAAGCATTCGCTGATGTGCTCATGTAGGAGAGAAGCCAGTGCGTAACCATTTTGGCGAGGTGAATCGAAAAATCGCAAGGTGAGTTCGCACCTTGCTGAATTACCCCCTGAGACTTTTGATTTATGGCTCACAGTTAACAACAATTTGGCCAACAGACTGGGGCCATTTCAGTTTTGTCTTTCGTCGTTTTGTAACGTTGGGCAGCTTGTAGCCCTGAATTAATGTTAAGTTATACTTTGTAAGAGTTTTAAATAAAAACCTATACTTTCACACCAAAGAAAAACTTACATGAGCATTTATTCTTTATTCCTCCTGTCATTCTGCCAAGTCAGTACACACAGTGCTGGTTTTCACACATGCTCTGTAAGAAGAATTTGCCCTGGGCAGTAGTTTTTTATGCAGGGGTTGGAACTAAATTGTTACAATGGCTGCCTTGTACTTCTAAAAATAATGCATGCAGAAGCAGAGATAATTAAGTCGTTAACTTTGAAGGGAAAAATTGTGGGTTTATTATGTTGCTGGAATGTAGGCTAAATGAACGTGTCCATGAATGTGATTTATTAGGAGACTTTAGTTCCTCTTTGAAGTATTATTACTGCATTCCAGAGGCATCTGCTCTTCTAATGTACAACTGCCTTAGTGAAATGTGGCAAATGGCAAAAAGAAATCCTCTACTTGTTGGGTAAAATATACCCACATCCATAAACCCTTTTAACAAATTTGTTGCCTACACTTCTTGATCTTAGGATCTGATTGTATTACCAACAGGTTTTTCTCTTTTGTACTACTTTAAACATCTTCCTAGATCAAAGTAATAGCATATAGAGTCTTTTATTTTCAATCAGGAAAATGGAAACAGTCACTGTGGCATAAGGTCACTCCCACATGAGGCAGTATACAGGTTTTAACACATGCAGGAAAGCCTTGTATCAATCAACCAACAGTTTGAGGCAGTTGAAATTGCTTATCTTAAAGGGTCAATATCTCAGAAACAAAATGTATATTTTGTTGCACAGAATCCAATCACAAGCTACATGTATTAGAATCCTTCAACAATTACATAGCAATTGCAACAGCCGTACCAACCTGATACAAAATTATGCCGAAAATCATATGAGACGTAACTACATAAGGCTAAAAAAAATATCCCAGAAACTGTACAGTACAAAGAACATATAGTTGAACATTTTGGGCCAGACTTTAAACCACTTTTTTCCCCCCACATCATTTTTGCAATTAAGGACAGCAGTATGCAAAAATCTTATAAAAAAGAAGTGGCCGGCCTTGGTGCACAAATTAAGTTATATTTAGGCCTCTGTTTATACATTTTACAAAGAAGGCCTTGCAAAAAATTGTTAATATGGTGAGGTAGAAAGTTTTACAATATTGCTGGAAATATCCTATCTTTTGCAAGCAAAATAGAGGAACCAAACACATATTCTCAGTCATCCTAAAGACACCACAACTTTTTGCTAAAGTCATTGCTTTGCTGATGGCAGCTAAATGGCCAGAACCCATGCCAACCCTCCTCTTTGTTTAAATACAGATTGCATAAATGCATGGCTTCAATAAAGCTCAATAAATAGAAATATTAAGCACAAATAACTAAATAAGGATAAAATATATACATAAAAGTCGGTGATAAATATCATTGCTAGTGCTCCATAAGGTAGCACTTCACTTTGGTTTTAAAAGTGTAGAGGGAATGTTCCTGGAGAAGATAGAGGGGTATAGAATTCCAGATGCATGGGGCAGAAAGAGAAAAGGGTTTAAGATGAGAAAAAGCAGTATTGGTGTGTGGTATGCAAAGCTGGTTGCTTTGGGAGAAGTGCAGTTGATGTTGAGGAACATAGGGCATATGAGTGAGGAAATGTAGAAAGGGGCAATGGAGTAAAGTGCCATAAATGTCAAAAGGAGAACACTGTAAATGATTTGTTTGCTTACAGGATGCCAAGGAGCAGAGAGACTGGAAGAAAGGCTGTCCCCTTTGGAGAGAGAATTCTGGCAGCAGAATTTAGAATATACTGGAGTGGGGAGAGGTGGGAAGCTGGAAGGCCAGAGAGAAGAACATCGCAGTAGTCCAAATGGGACAGGATGATAGCATGCATGAGGGTGTTAGCAGGTGGAGTAACAAAGGGGCAGATCTTGCAAACTATATATATAACAAATTTAAGCAATGTTATCGTGTTTCCTTAATTTACTTTGGATGGTCTCACTTTCATCTTGTTGCTAATTTATAAAGTGTCTCTGGCATCAGGCTCTGCAATCACCCAAGACTCACTGTGGATCCTCAAAGTCTATAACTTGCA
This sequence comes from Pipa parva, assembly GCA_019650415.1. Lineage (NCBI taxonomy): Eukaryota > Metazoa > Chordata > Amphibia > Anura > Pipidae > Pipa > Pipa parva. Next base: position 4,346 of record WMED01012696.1, read on the forward strand.
ACTAAAAATGATGGTGACTATGAAAAGATCCTTATACTATCATTTGGTCTCCAACCAGGCTCAATTCTCACATCATAAAGAGTGTGGGTTTGGAAATGCTTTAAGTAAGGAATGTGGTGTGAGATACCAGAGGCACAATTGCTTAATATTAGTTCCTTGCATTGCAGTGCTATTGGAAAACTTCCAGATATTGTTGTGGATGTTGGCCCAGCTAGAGGGCATGAGTGAGTGGTAAAGATCTCTTTCCAACTGATGGATGTGGGGATCTGACAGCAGTTTAAAGGAAAAGGACATTCATTGACTGTTATTTTGACTTTATACAAGCTTCTTTAAATGGTTGCAGTTCTTTGGTGATGACCTTTTTGTTAAGACTTTAGCATATAATTAGCTGTTTATATTTATAATATTTGCAATGATCCCATTCTAATTAAACTTGTTTAGCCTTTGTTGATCATGCTGGGTGTCGGCGAGGGAAGATATCAATATAAATCTGCAGGATCATACAGTATTTTCTCAAATGCTGTAATAGCATATTTCAAAAGTGATGAAAATTGGAAATTTCAGACTCTGTAGCCAAGGGAAGAATTGCAAAAGAAAGAGAACACATACCCGTTGCTTTATTGAAATTCTTTCTTTGCGGGATTATCATGCCAGTTTAAGATGATGGCATGGCACTCTTAAATTTCCTTTTCCTTAAAGAATATCATCTGGTTTATTTTATCATATACACTGTGTAGAAATTCTTTAAATTAGGTACTGGAATTTAGTGACAGTAATTATTTAAAAAGAGGTACATTCTACATGAAATTTGTAAAAAAAACACCTATTTTCACAATTACTGTTAAGGTTTCTAAAGAAGAAGACTTCATTTATCCTAATAAAGGACATGGTTCTGGGACCAACACAGCCCTAAGTGAAGATTTCAAGCAGCTGGACACATTCACATGTGACTTAATTGAGGTTATCTCAAAAACTTTACAAAAATTAATATCTGTATTTATTGACCTATTTATTTGTATTTACTGACCTATGTCTCCACACATTGTACAGCTCTTATTGTCCTATCTGTGTATGTAAGTCTTCCTCCCATTTAGATTGTAAGATCTATGGGGCAGGGACCTCAACCTCTTTTGTCAATCGCAACTAGCATTAGGGCGAAATTTATTAAACTCGAAAAAGCCATTAAGACTTTTCCAAGCTTAATCGAGAGAATGCTTTTAAGTTTCTTCCGGTAAGTATCGTGAGATTTGCCTCATGCGATACTTGCCATGAGAAACTTTTTTTTAATTAAATATATCCATGGAAAGGGTAGCCATACAGTATAGCTACCTTTCCATAGATATATTTAATTAAAAAAGTTTGTCACAGCAAATATCGCAAGAGGCAAATCTCGCAATACTTACCGGGAGAAACTTCAAAGCATTCTCCAGAGTTATTAAACTCGGAAAAGCGCAAACGGCTTGTATGAGTTTAATAAATTTCCCTCTATCCTTGTGATACTTTACTTGTATTGTTTGATGCACTTTTCCCATGTCTGTATTGTACGTGTATTGCTGAATAGTACAACACTGTGTAAATTTGGTGCACTTTATAAATAAAATTATACAAACATACAAAATATTTACCTTTTTGGTGGTGAGTATTTAAGGCTGAATCCTTTCAAAGCTTAAAAAAGTGGAATTCATTTATGCCCACTTTTAGTTAGCACCTAAAACCTAGGAAATGTAGTATACTTTTTGGGCTGTTGTCCCTCTACACCAGCGGTTCTCAACCTTATTGAGACCGCGACCCCCACTGACGTCACCGCGTCGATGTCACCACGCCGGGTGTGAGGATGTTTCGGCTGAACGTCATCACGTCGCGCTCATGTGGCGACGTTTACGGCCGACGTCAACCCGCAGGAACCCTTATAAGAAGAGTTCCTGCGGGTGCTTCCGAGTGTCGGCGTGGTTCTCGACCCCAGTGGGATGGCCTCTCGACCCCCGCCGGGGTTGCAACCCACAGGTTGAGAACCGCTGCTCTACACACAGGTTACTGGTTTTAAAAAAGTACTTCTCAGACCTTGCTGCTAAAGTTTTGTTTTAATATTCAGAGCTTTGTAAACCATCCTGATTCTCATGCCAATTAAGACGACTTTAGGAGAATTTTAATGGACCACTGTAACCTTTTCATTACCTTTGGTACAAGTTAATAAATGTTAGGGGGCCTAATATGTACCAGCTTGTGTCATACAGGACATTGCAGGATAGTCAGAATCGTTGCTGAAACAAACAATAAAAAAAGGAAACCCCTGTTTACAGGGTCATGGTGGGGTAAGAGATCCATAATACTCAATACTGCTCAGGTAATCTTTATTAATTAGAAGTGTTTTGACCTACAGTACTACCTGAGGCAGTGGTTTTGAAGATCAAAACTTCCATTACTAACAGCAGACATAGATTTGCATTCATAATCCATCTACCCAGGGGAGTACCACTCTTGAAAGAAATAATTTTTTTTTTATACTACCGCTATTTAGCATTTAAATGCTAAATAATTTGTCAGTGTTTTCCAATATTAAAAATAGAAGTATTTTAAAAGTTTATCCCACAAAAACTCTGATCATACCTAGAACAGAAAGTTGTTCCTGAAAGTGAACAGGCTTGTTACCATTTACCATGATACTATTTTTAGTGTTAAAAAAAATTAACAGAGGAGAATGTATTGTAAACTACTGTATACAAGAACAGAGAAATGAGCACAAACAGAAAAGGCAGAACTGCTGTCAGAATATCTAATTCCTAAATACTAACAGGTTAACAAGACAACTCTTGATAAACATCTGGTCAATGGCTGAAAGTATTATTCTGCCTAGGACGCCCAGGAATAGTAGAAGAACAAACTATATTTTGGAAGCAGCAACAAAACAGGATTTGCGTGTGTTTTTATGTGAAAAATAATACACAAAGTTTGGTCAGCATTCAGCAGGACAAAATGAATGCCTTACATTTTAAAATGATATAATGTACTATGATCACACAGAAGTTTAAATAAGAAAATAAGACTTTACTGTATCCATATAGACTGCTGAACAGATTGCTCAAACATTAATGACTGTTATCAGAGTAATATTCTTATTAACATTAAAAAAAAATATATGCACAAATGTTCTTAATTAAATTAAAATGCCTGTAAATCACTTACCACAATATAACATAATAAAACAAATGCCTCGGTATGTACAAATATAAATATTTTGATGTGAATATGTAATTGAGCTGAACAAATGTACACAAAATATATTACAAATTAAATTAAAAAAAAAACTCAGAGAAATATTAAATGTGTGCTGAAACATTGTATGAGCTTGTGTACAAGACAAAATATAATAGAGAAGCAAGGATATCAGCTGCACTAGTTCAAATAACAGACTACTTCTTTATTGCATATTGAATTGGCCAACACCATGGAATAAAGTAATAGGCTACACTGAAAGACACTGCCATACCGCCTCAGTAGCCTCTTACTTCAGCAATTCTGAATGATGGAAAAAGAATAAGGCAGCACCATTCATAACTACTGGGTCAGCGGTTCTCAACCTTTATGAGACCGCGGCTCCCGGCGCTGACTTCACCGCGCCGCACGTGATGACGTTTCGGCCGAACGTCATCACGTACGCGCGTCATGTGGTGACGTTCGGCCGAAACGTCATCACATCACGTGGTGATGTTTTCGGCCGACGTCAACCCGCAGGAACCCTTATAAGAAGGGTTCCTGCGTGCGCTTCTGGGTGCCGGAGCAGTTCCCGACCTCAGTGGGATGGCCTCGCAACCCACAAGGTTGAGAACCGCTGTACTGGGTGACTGTTCTAAGACCAAGCCAAATGCTTCTAACTCAGTGTTTAAAGGACTGTTAACACGAGAAAAAGAAAATTTGCTTGGATGGGCAGTTTTTCAGACATTAAACTTATACAAATTTTATAACTAGAATGACAGTTCATGATTTGTATTGTTCTGTGCTTAGATTTCCATTTTTCTTGGTTGCAGCCTTCTTCTATCTATAAAGTAAACAACCCCTAACCTAGTAACATTCTATGGAAATGTAGCTAATGCATATTCATGAAGTGCCCCAGAAATCCCTGTTTATTTATAGATGGCTACAACCAGTAATGAGAATAACAACACAAAACAATAGTAAATCAGGAATTCAACAAACATTTTAAGTACAGCATAGGGATACCGTTATGCCAAACCAAATGGCATTTTATTTCTGGTATTAGTGGCCTTTTAAGAAAAAAAAAAAAATTTAACAAATAAACATAGTTTGTAAAATAGAAAATATTTCCATTATAATTCCAAAACTGAAGTGTCACTATGATTAGCAGGTAACGAGGAAGGAAATGACTGCTGCTGTATAATGAACTACATTTATTACATTCTAATAAATATTTATGTAACAACTATAATTTAAAATAAACTTTCTTGCCAACATTGTTGTAAAAGAAAGATACAGCATTGCCTGTATTCTATTCAACATTTCAATAATGAATAATCAGACAGGCTGCTTTCTGTTCATTCTTGCAGTTATAGGTACAGGAGTCTTTCCATTGTTTTGACTCTGCTGTAAGTGCAGTTTTAGAATTAGGTCTCTAATTTCTTCTCTTTTACTTTTTACAACACAAAGTGGAAACCAGTCTTCCAAGTGCATGGGCACGTCAAAATGTTCAATTGGTTTCTAGAAAATGAACATAAAAGAGAGAAGTCAGAAAATGCCCAAAACAGAAAAAAAAACTAGATAGAGATTTTTTGTAGTAACAAGATCATACAACTGTTCAATGAAGAGTTAAAACATATAAACTAACACACAGTGTACCTGAAAGAAACTCTCCACATACTGTAAGAGAAATAAACCACAGTCTGTGCTGTTATTCTGTTTCGGAACTCTAGGATAGAAATCTTGCATTTCTGACCTGCTGAACTCTCGTCTAGAGTTTTTTTTAACTTCCCATTCCACCTTTAGGTACCTAAAAAATACAAGGAAAAATATAGCAGTGGCAAAAAAAAAAAAAAAACAACAACATGCAGCAGTGTCTAAATGCTTACATGCTGTCTTCTTTCTTAGACTGCTCTCACATAGGCTGCTGCCAGGTGCAATCTCACAGGTGGGTTGGTTAGGCAAAGTTCCCTAACGCAGTCTTAAAAGCAGTACATTTGACAATATTCCTATCTAAGGATAAAGGCAGGGGGAGGGTCAGAGGGATAAAGTCCAACTGCCTCTTCTGCAAAGTGAAAGGATTGCCTTGTGGTCCTATAGCAGGTGAGCAGAATGGGCTAGAATGTGTAAGCAGTCACTAAGTAACGTTGCATAACACAATGGATTGAATACAAAACTATACAGATAGTGATTGTGATGGTGCATATTTACAGCAGTGCTCTGTTGTATGCTGCCAGTGTGTAGAGATTGTGTGTATTGGTAGTCTGTAGGGCTAGTACAGAGTGAGAGAAAGAAGAGGTTCTTATTGTTTATGAGAGAGAAATAAGTGCATATTTCCCCTGTACCTAGTTATTTTCATATCTGTAACCTTACAATGCAGGTAGAATTATCTAGTTTGATTTAAAAAAGGCTTCATTATAAAATAATTTGTCGTTATAATGTTAGATGTATTTGATAGACGTAGGTCTCAATTTTTGCTCTATTTTTCCCCTACAGGAGCAAGGGTTTATTGAGCATGTGTAGTCATTTACTTTAGAAAGTTATGGAGGTAGAGGTAAGAAAGGCAAAGACACAGATCATTAGCCTGCCAGAGCTACTTCTGCATCACTGTACATTTGGACACATGCAATAGGTTCTTTGCATGAGCTTGAGCATTTATGCCAAAGCATTTATAAGGCCTTCTTTAAGCTTCTAGCTTGGAGCTCAGAAAAACACTCTGTCCTGAGCACACATTCAATTCAGATTCTTTTAAACCAACTTTTTATTAGCCGACCCACACACGGCAATAGTTTCAAAAAAATTGTTTCTACATTTTAAGCATGCACTATTGAACAGTTGGTTCAAATGACTGTTCATTATTTCACAAACATGCTCAATTTGGTGATAAGAAGCAAATATGTTTTCTACTGAACAATCATGGTTTATTTATTCGGATCCATGACCATGCACAGACAAAAAGATTGAGATAGATATATCTATATAGATATATCTATACAGATATAGATATATATATATATATACACACACATACATATATAAATGATTTGGTTTACTAAACAATAACTATTTAAAGGTGAACTAAAGCTATTTAAACAAAAGGGTAAGGGCTATTGTCACAGGAGGTGTTTTGGCCACCACCAAATATCAAAATACAGCTGAAAAGCAATTCATTAACTTCAGTGATAACCGGATCATGACGTCAAGATCAGCAGGATGAAAAGGTGCTGCTGGATCAAGAAGGAACAGGCAGATTTTGGAGTCCAAGGTTGAACCACTTTACATAAAATGGCAAGTTTCTATCTGTGTATGTAAGTCTTCCTCAGAAATAGACTGTAAACTGTATGGGGCATGAACCTCTGTCCTCTTGTGTTAATCAAGCCTGGCACTTAAAGTGATTTCACACTTGTAAGTTACTCACTTGTAACATTTAATACACTTTTCCCATGTCTGTCCTATACAGTATTTGTATTGTTGAATTGCACAGCGCTGTGTAAATTTGTGGTGCTTTATAAATAAAATTATACATACATACATACATACATGTTGAGGCATTTACATTTGTAAACATTTCAAAACTGCATATAAATTAGCACAAAAAACAAAGCAATGGACTCATTTGCACTTGCTTTGTAAAGGTCATCATAACACCCCCTTTTTGTGCTTAAGCTTTGCTGTGAATTTCCAGTTCCATTTCAAATAAAGGACTAGTGGACAAGATCAGAAAGATAAATTATATAAAAACATATGCTGTTACTATTATTACTCACTCTCTTAAAACTTGAACAGTAGTTTGCACAGATCCAGATTTTAATGAGTCGAAGATCAGAAGGCATGGTCTGAAAATTACAGAATAGCATATTAACTTCTATACACTAACACTACACAAAACAATGTAGTATAAGTTTTCACAGAATGAATCTTAAAGGGGACCTAAAGGTATAAAACAAAAAAGACTTCTTAAAAACCTTACCAGATATAGAGGTGAATGGCTACAGTCACAGTATGAACTGTGCTGTAGTTATCTGGCACCTATTGCTTCTTCACAGTGTGCAGGCTGACAGAAAAGCCAGCACAAATCTCCTCCCACATCATCACGCTCATTGTGGGGAGCGTTCTCACTGGCCCCCGCAATGAACATGATGATGTTTCAACCATTTATCACCAGGTGAAACAAGTTGGAAGGAGCTTCGCACTGACTTCTCAGTCAGGCCTGCGCTGTGAAGAAGCATCGGGTGTGAGCCAAAAAACAGCACAGCTCATTCTGTAACTGTAGCAATTCACCTCGATATCTGGTAAGGTTTTTAATGAGTCTATCTTCTTTTATACCTATGGTTCTCCTTTAACTATTTTGCAGAATGTAGCTTCAAATGTTGTTCAACCAGTTCTGCAGCTGGGACAGTTGCCAGTCTCTGGTTTATCACAGATCACTACAATTTAACCAGCAGCATTAAACAATACAAATAATGTATACATGTACATATGTTAGTATTAACGATTTACTTACAGTGCACATTTGACACACTAATTAATCAAGGCAATTACTTATATGACACATTAGCACATAATCAGCTAAAAATGTTTGAGCCATATGGTAAAAGGATTAGGTGGGCCAAAAATCTTCTTCCATCTCCTAAAGTTGGAAACTGGCATGATCCCTAAAGTAAAGGGGTCTATAAAGCTAATTTTGTAAGGGTCATCAAGACTATGATTTAAGTATAAGGGATACAGCTATCCCCATGATAAACGTATGTAGGTTATTGTTTTCTCAAGTCATTCCTACACTACTAGACTGAATTGATTTAAAGACACAGGTGATTTTTGGTTCTCTTTTACAATAATAAAGACAGCTAATTTTATGCCATCATATTTTACAGTCCTATAGGTGGCAAGGGGACACTGCTATTTTTGCAAAACTTTATAGCAATTGCAATGCACAGAGAAACAACAGAAAAGACCGATATAACCACAAAGACTTACAGTGTTAGGCCAGGGTCACACTAGAGCATACAAGAGCTATGTTTAAAAAAAAAAAAAAAAAAAAGTGCATCGTAAAAAAACACTGTACTGACTAGTATCTGTCACTCGAGTGAACATGCGCTGGAACGCTTTATTGCACATTTTGTCACATTTAGGTACACGTAGGGATGCAAATGCGAACAACGCGGTGAAACAGCAGCAGTAGTAAAGCGGAAGTAGTGGCCACACGGGGAAGAAAACATTGCATAAGTCTAATTGATTTTATATAAAGTGTGTCCTGAAAATGCGCTAGTGTACATGTGCCGGCATATTTTTGGGACACACTTTTTAAATAAAAAAAAAAAAAAACGAGCACTCAGATGCGCTAGTGTGACCTTGGCCTAAGAGTCTAGTTTATGCAAGATAATGAAACAATAGTATTTAATGAATCTCCAAACATTAATTAAAAACATTACAAATAAGGGAAATTTTACTGAAGCAGTAAAGGCTACCAGTGTATGATGTGCCCAGTTTATGCAACCTTGGTATATAACCTGTCCAAAACAACTGTGCAAAAAAGAAAATACATAAGTCTTATTTCCAGATCTGATCTTCTGCACAGGGTTGCCAACCCATGATAATATTTTTTTACTGCCATTTTAAAAAAGATTTACTGAGATCCAGACATCTTTACTTACATTTTCAAAAATATAAAATTGCAAATATTTTAAATGCAAAAAAAAAGATAACGACAATTAGAATGAAGGGGATTCTCATGCAGCACAGTACCATAAACCATGCAGAGAGCATTTTGTATGTAGCTAACTGGTCCATGGTTTTATTTGTACTAATGATACATGGCATTTTGGCCTAATTTTAATACACTGCCAATAACATTTACTGACTGTTAGTAACCCTTTATATGCAGAATGGCTTTTTGTGCTGAATACAGCACAGCTACTATAAAACAGAGATTTAATACTTGTGTTTCTCTAGCTCTTGCTGAACTATAACTCTGTATCCCAATGACAACCAAAGGCTGCTAGTAGGTTGGGAGTTGTAGTTCGGCAACAGCAAGTTAAAGATCTCTACTGTAATCCAGTGCAGTGTATATCAAACTGATAAAGGATCATCAAATATACAAGGTGTACACTTTACATTTGACCACACTATTTGAGGGAGAACCCAAACAAATCAGCCCTGCAACCAGAAATGCATGGCACATGGCAAATAAGATGAACTGCCATAAATACTGTTCTGTAGTGTGAATTTTTGATTAGTACACTCAGCTTAAAAAGATTATCTGTCCGATCCATCCAAACCAGCAGTAATACAAATTAATCACACTGCACACACGTATGTATTTGATTCTATATGACCTGAGAAGTATGTTTTTAAATATAATGGTAAGGCACCCTTTTGCTTTTTTGTTCCCTTTAAAACAAGGATGATAACTAATTCAAATATATGGCTGCCAATTTTCCCCGAAACATTTGCAGTCTGAATCCTGAGAGATTCAGTGTAATTGGAAATATCATAAATCAAGTAACATGCATCAAGTTAATCATTTGGACTTCTGGAACAAATATGGCTGCTGCTTCAACTCCTTTCAGCCTGCTGAAAAAATATTATTTGTCTACAACACATAAAAAATATTGATCATGTAGGATCAGTTTACCTTATACATAATATGCTATCTTTGTTAAGACAATGAAAAATGCACATTATAAATGTCTGGTCTTACATTCATTGGCACTGATAAATGCATTTGTAAAAAACTCAAAATAAGAAAATATTTATCAAATTTGCCCTTTCACCTGCAAGCACCAGTACCACTTTAAAAAAAAACAAAACAAAATTATATTTACCTTTTACGAGTTATACAACAAGGGCTCGTTTTGCATTCCTGTAAAATACTGTTGTGTTAGTAAATAATGGCAAATGGATATTTCCAGCATTAATTCAGACAGTTTACTTATTTTCATTTTCAGTTTAATGAAAAAAAATAACTAAAAGGAAAGATTTAAAAAATAAATAGTAGCCTGGCAAGTGTTACAGACATAAAAATACAAATATTTCACTGCTCTCTTCTCATGAATATATCAGCATTTTTGGACCACTTCCAAAAAGTAGACAGATTGACTCCCAAAAAAACAGACCATAAGGCTACAGTCATGGCCAAAAGTTTTGAGAATGACACAAATGTTAATTTTTACAAAGTCT
>WMED01012697.1:0-14716 GCA_019650415.1 Pipa parva
AACAGTGTGTGCCAACCTTGTGAAGACTTACAGAAAACATTTGACCTCTGTCATTGCCATTAAAGGATATATAACAAAGTATTGAGATGGAATGTTGTTACTGGCCAAATACTTATTTTCCACCATAATTTGAAAAAAAATTCTTAAAAAAATCAGACAATGTGATTTTCTGGATTTGTTTTCTCAGTTTGTCTCCCATAGTTGAGGTCTACATATGATGTAAATTACAGACGCCTCTCATCTTTTTAAGTGGTGGAACTTGCACTATTGGTGACTGACTAAATACTTTTTTCCCCACTATATATATACAGTATATACAGTATATTTATGTACTGTATATATAGTGTGTGCTTGTCTCTATATAAGTGGGCTATTAGTTAATATGTTCCCTTTTTAATAAAATGCTGAGATTTCTCTATAAGACTAATTTTTTTAGCAATCGACAATTGGCTCTTTTTTATTGAAAAATTAGAAGATGAAAGTTAAACATCTAAGAAAAAGTATATATAAGCAATCTGCAGACTGTAACGCAACTAATTAAAATCCGGTCATATAATGCAATCCACTAGTTAAAAGGAATTTAGTAAAAGAAAAATACATAGCTTAGATTTCTAGTATGGTGAGCAATCCACACTTATCTTTGCCCTGCATGTCATTTTAAAAAAAATAAAGGGGGTAATGTATCAAGTGGCGTTAATGTAAAAAACAGATGCAAATTATTTTGCATCCATTTATTAGCAATTTATCATTCACGTTGCACCCATTTTGCATCAGCTGCGCCTGGTTTTTTATTTTTGCAAAAATCAGTTAATAGGACCAGGCATACTTGACTTATGAAGGTTAGAATGATTTTAAGACCTGTTATAAGAAGCAATATTAACGCCTACCTGAACCCTGGTGTTAGAGAACCAGGTACACATTTGTTTAAAAACCATTAGCAATTCCTATTTTGCATCCTTTTTTTTACACTAATGAATTGTTTATTTAAAAAATGCTAGCAATTTCCATTTGTGCACAGGTATGTCTAACATTTTACTAATATTTAGACACAAACAGAAATTGCTAACATTTTTCTAATATTTAGGGGGGAATTCCTGCACGTGGACATCAGCATGCGCATTTCAGTTGTTCCGAAGTGAGGCGAACACTACGCACCTCACTTCGGAGCTTGCTGAATTCCCCCCTTAGACACAAACAGAAATTGCTAAAATTTGGACACAAATGGAAATTTCTAACATTTTACTAATATTTAGACACAAATAGAAATTGCTAACATTTTGCTAATATTTAGACACAAACAGAAATTGCTAACATTTTACTAATATTTAGAGCGCAAACGGAAATTGATAACATTTTGCTAATATCTGGACACAAATGGAAATTGCTAACATTTTTTTACACAAACCAATAATTAGTGTAAAAAAGGACACAAATTGCTAACATTTTTACTTAACCATCAAAGTTATCATTAGGCGCACTTTTAATGGTAAATAGCTGTTATTTTTAAGCTCCTATTTTTACCATTGGGATAACGCCATTGGATACATTTTCCCCAAAGTTTGTAATCTTTCATTTCAAAGTAACATCTTGCATTTTGCAGATATACCGAAAAACCTCTCTTTGAAACAATGATTATGTACAGCCTATTAGTTAACTATTTTTACAACAGTCATACTGGTAATAAATTGTAATCAGTGTTAATATACTGAGCACAACAGAATACCTCCTCCATCTGCAATGACCTCATAAGTGCTGTTAGAAATAAATCACACTTATTTTTTAGATAAAAAAATAAACCATGACACTCTGGGGGTAATTCACGAAAGTGCGAAGTGAGGAGAAGACTCCGCACTATCATGAATTACCCCCTCCATCTTCCAAATAGGGAGTTGATGGGTTAGTCATGTATGTCTAATTCTTATCAAATGTCATTTGTACACAATCCAAGTACACAGTGTTCCCAACTACCTTCTTTTCCCAGTACTATCTTATTGTAGAAATACATTTGCCGTTTAAGATTTATGGACATGCACATAGCCGTATATACTTGTGTATAAGTCGAGAAATTTAGGTTAAAAAATAATTTAAAACCATATACTCGACTTATACACGCATATAAGCTGTATACTTACCCACTGGAGCTTCCTCTTGCGGCCATAATCCATCTGTCTCCCACTGAACGTACATCCTATGAATATTCATGAGCCGGCAGACGTGTATCATCATTCCATAGTGTGACACGTCTGCCGGCTCATAAATATTCATAGGAGTCACGAAGATCAGATTCAGCTTCCGGAGGGGGAGATTTGTCTGTCAGAGAGCTCGCAAGAAGTCGCCTAGTAAACAAACAGGTAGGGCTTCCCTGCCTACTGCAAGCTGGGAGGGGAGGAGTAACTAGGGACGCGGTGCACACCATCTCTGAACTTCCACGTTCACCTATAGGATGAGAGAAGCGTGTTGCCCGGGTTTTAGTCCAATCATAGCTCACCACGACCAGGGCTCAACTTACTAGGAACTAGTAGATCTGGACTTGGGCAAGCATTTGCCACAGTCCAGTGGAATTGTACAGGGAGAGTGGCATGCTGTTACAAAGGCAATGTACACATGCTGAGAGAGTTGTTATTATTTGGTGCTAATCCGATATAAACCCAAAGCCTACTTGTATTTAGTTGCCTGCCTACTTTATTCAGGGAGCCACTGTTGTTGCAGCACGGTGTCTCCCAGTTCCTGTACTCAGAGTCTCCTGTCTTTCTTCCCCTTCCTGCTAGTCCTCTTTGATCTGCAATATCAAGGTAAGGAGAGTTCCTCACACACTTTACAGCCCCCCACTCCTTCCTCGACTTATACAAGGGTCATAGCAAATTTCATAATTTTTGGCCCAAAAACTGACCTCGACTTATACACGAGATAGACTTATACTCAAGTATATACGGTAAGTATAAATGTCAAAGCCCAAAACATTATTTTCATTGTTGGTATACTTTACTTTTATTGAATAATAAGGGAGTTTTCATAAAGGCAGAGAAAAGATAAGCATGCAAGCACATCTTCCTAACCGCAATGATTTCTGGTTGGTTTGTGGATATGGAATTGGGCCAAAATGCTTGCAACTTCTATTTACAGATCAGATACATTTTAAAGTAAGGATGGTTTTCTTTTTTACTTTAAATAGGGCGAAAGTTATTAAAGTCGAAAAGAGAGATCTCGGCTTTTTGAGTTTATCCGGTGAGACTGTCGCTCGATTTTTTTCGATTGAATTTTTCAATAGAAAGGAAGCCATACTTTACATTAGTAGCATGGCTACGGCTACCTTTCCATCGAATAAACCAATCAAAAAACTTGAGCGATAGTCTGGCGAGATCGATTTGAGATCTTTCGGGATAAACTCGAAAAGCCGAGATCGGTCTTTTCAACTGTAATAACTTTTGCCCATGTATGTTATCAGATTAATTTCTGTAATTATTATTTATTTTCACCATTTTAAACTGGGTGAATTAAATTACTACTAGAGTCATACTAGGGTTGCCATATATGGATATAAATGACCCTTCGTTTAACAATAAAGCATATATGTAACACCCATGCCACACACATGTAAATATATTTACTTTATCATTATGTCATCTGTCTCAAAGCAGAAAACAGAAACACAAGATTCTTCATGCAGTTAGAGGTCAAGCATATGCATTCTACTTTGACAGAGATGAAGTTTAATTATTTAAGTCCTACAAACTCTGTTGTTTGTTTCCTCAAGTGGAGGAATGCATATTAAAGCTTAACGTTATTACCAAAGAAACTGAAATATATGTAATGTTATGTGAGAATAAGGATGTTTTACTAATGAAGCTTTCTTGTTTCTGTAGGACCACTAGCAACTTAAAAATGGAGACTAGGACCTGTCAAACCTTTTTTACTATGTAATAGAAGGAGAACGACAATTAATGCCTCCTGGGTGTTTCTGGAAAACCAAATCTGTTGTGGCTACAAGTTAATTGCTGTATCTAAAAAGACTAGTGTGTTGGAAACATCTGGGATTTGCAGCACAGTTCATGTGCTACTATAGCCGGATGCTCTACATCAGGGGTCTCAAACTCAATTTAACCGGAGGCCGCTGGAGGTAGAGTCTGGGCCGCATCAGGTTTTCCACAAGAAAACAACAGATTAAAAACAATACATGGCCCTGCTGGGCAATCAACAGCTTTGTGGGGCAATATGCAGCTCTGCTGGGTGATTTGCATCTGCTGGAGAAATTAGCACCTCTGTGGGGCAATGTGCGGGTCAGCAGGGCAATTTGCGGCTCTGCGGGGCAATGTGCGGTTTTATGGGCTACTGGCACATCTGTGATTTTTTTAAAATTATTATTGCGGGTAACATTTTATGGCTGAGGGGGCAAGCTGGGGAAACTGGGGGTATTGTGGGGCCACTGGGGAAGTATTGTGGAGGGGGGTGGCGGGGCCATTGGGGATTATTTTAATGTTTTACATTGATGGCCATGGTGGGGGGGATCAGGGGTGGCTGTAGGAGAGTCGGGGGGTTGGTGGGGGAGTTTTACTTACTCCCCCCGGCAGAGTTTGGCAGCGCATGCTGTTGCTGCCGCTGCCGGCAACACATTAGAGGAGAAGGAACTCGGAAGCGCTGATCACAAGTGCTCCCGGGTTCCTATTGGCTCCTGTGACCGATCGGGTCACAGGAGCCCTCCTCTTTGCACAGAGGGGGTCAGCTAGGACTCCCTCTGAGTCGGATCCAGCGCTCCACCGGCGAACAAAACGCCTGATGTAGCACAGGACTGGGGGCCGCAAACTGTTCTACATGGTTTTCTGCAAATGCTATACAAAGTTGTTCATAAACAGGCTTGAAGATGAACTTCTACAATAGTTTAATATTTGATTTTTATATAATACAGGAACATTTTGATTCTAGACTGTATTAGAGCTAAATGTGGGAATAAGGGCTATGGTTAAGTTATAGTAGGGTGAACTTCCCTTTTAACCTGTGAGGTACATGGCAGTGACGAAGTATGGGATCCCAATTGCTGGGTAGGGAATGGACAAGGCCTACTCCTGGCTAAGAAAGCATATGAATGATTTTCTGCATGTCCTGAACAGTTTTGATAGCCATATGTACAGGTAGAAATGGCCAAGGCACCAAATCACAGTGATCTAAATGGCTGGAAAACAGGAAGTAGGGAGCACTATCAAAGCTCCACTGTTAACATAGCAGCTAAGTAGGCAGGACTTACAGGAAACTGAGACCTCCACTACCACTGGGACACAAAAGCACTTTGAAAAAAAGGCAGCTATATAGGATTAGTATTGTGCAGAAAATAGCATGCATTCCTGCAGATGTAGTGAAATCTGAATCTGACAAGCCAAAATTTGACAATAGAAAAAACAGTATAACCAGAGGTAAGGTATAAATGTGTATTAAACAGCAGAGTCATAAAAAAAATCTGAGTCATACACCAAGAATAATAATAATGAACAGACACAACAATGTTCCTAACACTTCCTCATAACCATTTGTGCTGGGGCCCAGGGCAGTGAATGAAGTGTAGCGGATCGGTGGAAGAATCGTCATGAACCTGTTTTAACCCTATAGGCTCTGAACAATTAGCTAGAGAGAGAGCAAAGTATCGGCCTGTACTTGAATAGATATCAAAAATAAGTAAGGGCATCAATTTTGTATTTTTTCATATTGATCAACGCTTTACCATTCACTTCAGTCTCTGACCAGTGGAGCTTACAAACTAGTTTCCCTCTTCAGTCACATAGACAGACACAGATGTGTGATTTTGGATTGTGGGAGGAAACTGAAGTGCCCAGAGAAAACCCATGCAAGTGCAGAGAGAACATACAAACTCCATGCAGATGAAGTCCTGAGTGGAATTGAACCCAGAACCCAGCGCTGCAAGGCAGTAGTGCCAACCGCTGAGGCACCATACTGCCTGTCATGTCTCTCTTTATAAAAGATGAGTAAAACTTTATTTTATATACTGTATGTAGTACAGTTTCAACCCAGTTCAAGAACAAAATGGATCATAAAAAAGTCAACAGAATCAAATGGAATTTTAGTTATGAAGACAGGTGGTCCAAAGCTGAATTGTTCCACACTAGCACTTATGCCAAGGGTGATATAATAAGTTTATATCAGTCTATGAAGAGCACCATTAAAAAGTAACTGGGAAGCTATGCAATATAAGACCACCCTAGAAGATCCAAGACCATCTTTTATGTTAAAAAGATTAGAAAGACATGTCATGCAGTCTCTAAACATGTTGTCTTGGCAAATCCAGCAATGATTAGGGAAGGTTTGAAATCATATTTTCAAAACTAAATTACTGATAAATACTGGTAAGGGGAGGATAAAAGATATAGGGTCATTCACTAAAGTCCAAATCGTTGCGTATAGGTGTGAATTCGCCAGATAAAGACAGTCGCAATAGGCTACTACTGTCACAGTTGCGTCTTTATAATGAGAATATTGTCACAGTTGTGACTTTATTATGGGAAAATTGTCACAATCTTAACTTTAAAAAATTGTCGTGACTTTACAATGGGGAAATTGTAGCGGATTTGCTATTGGAATCCGCTGTTTGCGAATACGACAGTCAAATTCGCACCTTAGTGAATAACCCACATAGTGCGATTGCAATCTGGCGTTAAGAAATAAATACAAGCAGCGTTAAAGGAAGCAATGCTTTTCTATAGCTCCACAATATACTGAAAAGAATTGTGCAAGGGCTGAATGTGAGTTATATGTGTGTATAAAACTTAAAATGCGTATGAAAATATATGTTTGTTGCTATTATTCAAGGTTACTATACAGTAAATTAGATGTACCAAGGTAAATGTGAAGGTATTCCACATTTGGCTAGCTGCATCCCAATTTTAATTGCTGCACAAGAATAGCAAACTTCACTATGGAATGAGTTAGTGAAAGAAGACTTTATGATGTGAAGAAAACACAGTAACAGTCAATGATTTTCATACACAATTCTATTTAAAAATCACAATATGTCTCCAGTAAATGAGCTACTCGGTGTTCTGTATCCTGTGCTACTAATTTTCTTTTAATTGCTTGGAAGAAAGAACAAGTTATGTCCTTTCATAGCTGCTCTCAACATTTCTTGGCCCATTCAGTGCCTTTGAACCGTATCGTAACAAGCA
This sequence comes from Pipa parva, assembly GCA_019650415.1. NCBI lineage: Eukaryota > Metazoa > Chordata > Amphibia > Anura > Pipidae > Pipa > Pipa parva. The sequence continues at coordinate 7,167 of WMED01012697.1, forward strand.
CAGACAGATTCCATAAAAGATTCCCTGCTCTGCTGAGATGTTGCATGCTTCTAGTAGAGCTTAAAATTGAATATAGGACAGATATTCTATAAAATGATATGAAATTTTTCGCACTGGAGTACACAAGCAATTCTGAAATCTGATTTATTGCGGTTGTGTAGCCTGCATGCCAACCAATTTGCAAAAAAGAAAAAATATATAAAATATAAATATAATTCCAATCAAACCGAGTGTCAAAATCATTTATTGGTTTATTCACTAAGGTGCGAATGAGATTGTTGAATTCGCAAACAGTGGATTCCCATAGTAAATCTGCGACCGCAACAATTGCCCCAAGATAAAGTTGCGACCGCGACAATTGTTAGAGTTGCAACTGCGACAATTTTCTTTAGTAAAATTGACAATATTCTCATTATAAAGACGCAACTGTGACAGTAACAGTCTATTGCGACGGTCTTTATCTGGCGAATTCACACCTACAGTATATGCAACAATTCGGACTTTAGTGAATAACCCGTTAGTCTCAAAGTCGTTAATTTTTATCAGGTAGCAGACTTTGCCATCTAAAATAATTATACTTTTCATTAGGTATTCAAGCAAGAGATTGCTAGAATATAGACATTATTTACCCTTATCGCAAAATGCACAAATTAACTGCAGGTTCACAGAGAATCTGGAATAAAAGAAAGCAGCACTGTGTACATTTTTAATCTTGTATCTACAGTAGATCACTGATGAATGTTTCCCATACAAACTTACAGTACTTGGAGGTTGGGCAGCTGGTCACAGACACCACTAGGAAGGTGAGTGAGTTGTGCTCCCGTCAGGGTTCTGTAAGAAAAAATGTCATGTATGAGCAATATTATATTGAATTCATTATTATATACGTTACATACGGATAACAACTTACAAACTCTCCAGGCTTGTAGTTCCAGTTAGATCAGGGAATTCAGTGATTTGGGATGCCCCATTAAGAATCCTTAAATGGAAAAAAAAAATCTGGTGTATTAATTAATGTAGATTTAAAAGAAGAGTGCAGCCTCCAGCAGGTACTTGCCCATCTAAATTGTACTGTAAATATGTGATTTTTCACAATCTCAAATTATTTACTTATCCTCATTGGTTTTCATGCTTAGCTTCTTTTTACAAAATAAACTTCAAAGCTTATTATGCTGAACTGAACTGGTTTGATAAGGTTGGGGGTCAAATGATTGTTTTTATCAACGTCATTTTTTTACCTAAATATCTTAGTTTAGCTGATATGCATTTGTACGTCAACATGACTGGTGCGATTACGTTTAACGCTGCCAGAACTTTGGCAATAACATCCATGTCAGGATTTGCTTATGAATGTTGCGAGTCTGCAGAGCTACTGTATATCAACCTTTAGCGGGACATTACAGAATTTACAGAGTTAAATAAATGATTTAGGAGGCAGGTAAGTGGATGACTTTATTATTTCTTGGCGTGGAGGCAGCTTTAGTTCTTCTTTAAATATTATGTATGTTTATAAATTTATGAAATGTCTAATGAAATATGGACAACCTGGGAATCATTCATGAATCTTTTCGAGGGCAAGGGTTAAAAATTCACATAATGAAGTTATTAAAGGAACTGAATATTACATTGTAAGTATAAAGTAGTTCTAATGAGACTGTAAAGTTAACTGGGCATTAGCACTTACTTTGCAACTGTCGGGCTTTAATATTCATACTTACAAAGTTCGGAGTTCCGGCATATGTTGAAAAGCAGATCTTCCCACATGCTGAATTGGGTTGTCGTAAAAGTGACTGTTAAAAAAAAACCAAAGGATTTATTTCTTTACATCACAAGGATATTCATAGACAAGATCGTTTGGGTAAAAGATCTGAAAATAAAAGATTTACAGTGCATTGCAACGGCTTCATTAGGAACCATTAAAACTTAGAATAAACGTGATGAAGTATACATGTGCATGTCATTATTCTGGGGAAAAAAAAAGGTGAACAGCACATTTTATTATTCCCCTAGGTAAAATATATACAGAAATATTGCAAACGTTATACTTATGATAAGACTTTCTCAAAGGCTTCCATTTCAAATGGATTTATTTTCTGTGTGTATCTATATAGCACCTACACCTTCCGCACAGCTTTACAGATATTAACTGTTCCCTACAGCCCTTACTTACACAGTCTATGTCAGTTTGGTCTTGAATTGGCCTAGAGTATTTTTTTGAATTGGGAGAGAAAACTAGAGGAAACCTTGTACGGAGAGAAAGCAGGAGCGAGTGCTGAACGGAAGCAGTGCTAACCACTGACTCAAATATCTCTTCTCATTTCAGTGTTTTAGCAAGATGGGCAACTACACAGCTTGGTTTTGTAGCATGGCCAAAACACAATCGCGTTAACAATTTCCAAATTCACAAAAACATGACGGTTTACCTGACGCATTCTCGACACATTCTCTGTTTCAGTCTACCCAACACCCAGCAGTTTGCATTGGTTTTCATTCTCTCTCTCAGTTGAATGGCGCAAATCATTTTGGGCAAAATTTATAAAGCTCAAGAAAGTCGATTTTGACTTTCGAGTTTTATCAATGTAAAAAAAAAAAAAAAAAAAATGGGTGTCTGATCCACAAATATACTTTTCAATCGATTTTACCGATCGAGTATTTCGATGGGAAGGCAGCCATACCTTACATTACTAGTATGGCTAACTTTCTGTCAAAAAATCAAAGCGAAAAAAGGTTCGATTGGTAAAAATCGATTGAAAAGTATTGATCAATATTTTTTTAACTGGGCACCAGTTTTTTTTTTACATCAATAAAACTCAAGAAGCTTTCTCGAGCTTTACAAATTTCACCCTATAACAGCACATACTGAACCTTAGGGAAAAGTGTAGAAATTTTTATTTTTTTAAGTAAGTTTTGCAAACCCCAGAGACTACAGAGGTGATCACATATTTAGGGTGAGAGTGGTCCACTGGAGAATTCTCTGGTAGGACCCAGTAGCAGTCAGGGCAGGTCCCAAGCAGTCCCTTCCAGGAGGCCCTAAGGCCCCAGGTGAGCCCACCTGCCAATCCTGACCTTCTTATATCTTGCCTCCAGTGAGCGCTCTCGCCATTCCCATGCTGCATACATTGCATATTTCCCCCCTTATGTTACTCTTCCTATGCAGACAAAACAGCAGCAAAACAATGACCAAATGCATGCCATTTAGTTGCATGGTGACCATGTCAGACTATCTGCCCTTTTGTCTACAGATAGTATTATGGGAAAAAATGCTGAGAAATAGGTCTGTATGCGTTTTGTTGTTGTGAGTCTCCTATAAACAAAATGGCAATTTGATGTGCTCGCCATACTGTGAATGTGAAAGTGTGATTGTCACACCTTTGAAAACAAAAAAACAGAAAAATCAGTATCCAATTAAAGCACATATCAATTTAATAGTAATAAAAAAAACAAACGCACATAGAAAGAGCAGAATTGAAAAATTAAAATCACTTAAAAACTCCCACTAAGAGGAGGAAACATAGACCCTCTAAGAGGGTGTAACAAAGGCTTAGATTCTACTATAAGGGCATAATCAGAATTAATTAAATTAGAAAAGCCTCACACATCATGACATCACACGTCATGCATCATCATGCATCTAATTGAAAGCAGCATATTTAAAGCACTGCCAACTTCACTACACCCACGTGAGATGAAGCCTGACAGCTAGCAGGCGAAACGCGTTTGGCTGGCTCCTTTGATCCTCCTTTGTCCTCTCACCGATCCCCCCTTCACCTCTGTATTGCGGTTCCCTATGGTACATACTGGGTGTCCATTTTGGTAACCATTTTACCTTTACTTCTGGCTTTTTGCGTTTGATAATTTTTCTTATGGGGTAATTCTTTTGGGGCTTGCATTTCTTTTGCAGCTTATTGGGGAGATCTCACTTCTTTATATGAAGACTTTTGTACTATCTAATTGAAATAATTCTGATTATACTCTTAGAGGAGGCTCTAAGCCTTTGTCATTACACCCTGTTAGAGGGTCTATATTTCCTCCCCTCAGTGGGAGTTTTTAGGTGATTTTACTTTTTCTATTCTGCTCTAGGTGTCTTTGCTTTTATTACTAATAAATTGATATGTGTTTTAATTGGATACTGTTTTTTTATTCTTTTTTGTTTTCAATTTAATTCTTTATCCTTGTTATAATAATGTCAAAAAGTGCTGACAGTGCTAACTTATTACGTCTGTCCCCTTTTTTGATTGTCACACATTTAGCTGATATTTTTGATTTATCCACAATAAAATGCATAATGTACTCTTACACCAACAGATAAAACCAAAAGAGTTGCCTCGCCGAGATGGGAATCCCTTTAATGCGCATGCTGATGTCCCCGTGCAGGACATCAGCATGCGCATAATACCATTTGCGAAGTGAGCCGAAGGCTTCGGAGCTCACTTCGCTGCATGCTGAATTCCCTCCCCCCCCCCCAAATCGTTGTGTATAGGTGCGAATTCACCAAATAAAGACAGTCGCAATAGGCTGCTACTGTCGCAGTCGCATCTTTATAATGAGAATATTATTGCAGTCGCGACTTTTTTGGGAAAATTGCCGCAATCTTAACCTTAAAAAATTGTCGCAAATTTACTATAGGGAAATTGTCACAGATTTGCTATGGGAATCCGCTTTTTGAGAATTTGACAGTCGAATTCTCCCCTTAGTGAATAATCCCCTAAATGAACAACTCACCAGGCCAAGCCTCAGTGCAATTACAGGGACAATGTGGAATTGCTTTCAGACATAGAACAGATTGTACATTAAAGCAATATTACTATATTAAAAAAAAATTTCTAAATATATAATATTAGAATTAAGGACAGTTGGTGAAGTTTAATGTTGGAAACATTTTAGGACATTTTGTGCTTACAGCGGGAATGGAGTCATAGTTTACATACTCCCAATTCACCAAAACAGTTTTCTGAGATTAACCCTGAGACTGACACAGAATTAGCATAAACAAACCATTATTTTCATCAGTGCAGCCTGGTGATCTCACAGTGTGCAAAGACTCACTCTTCATTTTTCTACTCTTCTCCTTGTTGAAGTATTGCTCAAAAATACACCCACAGCAAGCCTTTTATAGTGGCAAAGTCGATAGGCAGTAGAGCAATGAGTTTTGCCACAAATGGAAATCTGTGTGCAGCGAAATCAATCAGACTAAGGAATGAAAATGTATATATTTGTATACACTTAATTATAATGGCAAGTTGGAAATGTGTATGATTTTGGCTGCAGCATTTAAGGCATGCTTTACCAGAAGTAACCAATGGGGAGGGATGGGTTAGACCTATTAAAATAGGAGGGCACTAATAAAAAGTAACACGATGTTACAATTCTGACAGTGCCAAGTTTGGAAAATAAGCCTATTTTAGCAATGATCCATAGCATTTGTTTAAATATCTTCCAAGTGTTTTAATGTATTTATTTCAGAAATATGCAAAGAAATTTTAAATATTATTTTTAGTTTTTTCCAGGTGTGCATAAGTCACCGCACAGGCATACCATCTCCGTTTGGGAATGTTGTAGTTAGACAGGGTGCAGAGAGGAATAACAGGAACGTTGGGCGTTTGATAAGTCTCAGGTGACTAAATTTGCCCACTGCATTAGAGAAATTGTGGAAATTCCAGGTTTATAAATCATGTTTCAAAACGTCAACTTTGATTTCCATTTTTTCTATGTATGTATAATTTTATTTATAAAGCTCCACAAATTTACGCAGCGCTGTACAATTCAGTAATACAAGTATAATAGAGACATGGGAAAAGTGCATTAAAGAATACGAGTAAGATATCACAAGGATACATCACTTTAACTGCTAGGTTGCGGTTGACACAAGAGGTTGGAGGTCCCTGCCCCATAGAGTTTACAATCTAAGTGATTTAAACTCTTGTGACAAAACCAAAGGCAATGCAGAGTATGAACCCTAACCTTTGTAAATATTCCATGACACAATCAATTGGGATATTCCTATTAAGGTCAATATTTTACTTTATTGAAATTAAGGGGGTATTTCAAAACTTCCAAATCAATTTCAAAAACATTGATTCACATTAAAAACATGATAAAATTGTTTTCCATCCCTGCAACGTACCTACAGGAATTTGTATTCCTATTCAAAAGCCCAATTGTCCTGTAGTTTTCAACTTACATTACATCTGCTCACACAGGTGTCAAACCTTTCCAAATTCCTTAACAAAACTGTTCCCCATCTCAGCAGTTTCTAACCCCATTCTCTAACCCCAGAAGACTGCCTCCTCTTCTGTTAAAATGCGACACAACTGCCAAGATCCACCTCTCTTCCTGAATTTATCATTTTCCCATCAAGCAATATTTTACCTCTAAACAACTCGGTATAATTACTCCCTACCACATCCAACATCCTCTCCCTTTAACACCACCATTTCTCGCCTTACTGCTGTCTCGGGGACTGTAAAATGTGAATACTTGTAATGCCAATGACATTGATATTCTCCCATCGGTCTTTTTAACCTCATCATCTAACCGCCAATGTTTTTCCTGAAAAATGTGTCTCAAGTTTTCCCCAACTCCAACTTTTTCTTTGCCTACACCCACCAATTACAAAAATATTTTTGTTATCTGAAATAAAAAGAAACACAAAAATGAATTCTTTTCTTTTCCATCTTTACTGTATCTATGTACAAGTCCATCCCTTCATTGGACACCTCCTTATCTCATACACCACAGATACACTTCATATGATCTGAAATTGCTAACCTTCCTCCACCACCAGCACTCCTCCCCATTTCACTCTCTCTCTTCTGCTTTCACCAACATCCACTTCTTCTTATTTTCCTCCATCCTTATCACTTCTAGGGTTGCTTTTGTATAAATACTTCCCACAAGTATTCCAGCCACCTGTCCCAAGCCATTCTTCCTCATACACTTTTACTAAGGGAGTCAATACCTTACACCTCCAACCTAATTAAACAAAATATTTTGAAATATTTATTAAAGCAAATACCCCTTTTTCATGTTAATCCCATTGTTTCCATTAACAAAGTGTGGGCCGCACATTTTCTCTTGACTATTTTTCCCCTGCTCTAACAGTCTTTCCTCTTCACTTCCCCCCATTACCTTTGTTCCATCTAATGCTCTCAGTCTTAGGGTTACTCACTAAGGTGTGAATTCAACTCTCCCATAGCAAATCCGCTACAATTTCCCCATTGAAAAGTTGTGACAATTTTTGAGTGTTAAGATTGCGACAATTTTAACATAATAAAGTCGCGACTGCGACAATATTCTCATTATATAGTAGCAGCCTATTGCAACTGTTTTTATCAGGAAAATTCACACTTATACGCAACAATTTGGACTTGAGTGAATAACCCCCATTTGTCTCAACCCCATCCTTTACTTTCCACCTCTTCTATCTCCATTCCCTGCGCTCTGACTGGTACACTCCCTGCGCTCCGACTGGTACGCTCCGACTGGTATGCTCCCTGCACTCCGACTGGTACCCTGCCTGCGCTCCGACTGGTATGCTCCCTGCACTCCGA
>WMED01012698.1:0-10573 GCA_019650415.1 Pipa parva
GGTTAAAGGGATGATATGGTAATGAAAATACAGCTACATCGCTCTAATTCAATACGGAGCTGCACCTGGTTGAAGGGATGATATGGTAATAAAACTACAGCTACATCGCTCTAATTCAATACGGAGCTGCACCTGGTTAAAGGGATGATATGGTAATGAAAATACAGCTACATCGCTCTAATTCAATATGGAGCCGCATCTGGTTAAAGGGATGATATGGTTAGCTTATTTCTTAGGAATTTCCTTTCAAAGTGCTAAAATGAAACAGTTATTTAGATCTTTTAGATAAACTTGATCTGTAGTTTAGGATTCCTTCTTATCTCATTTAATATGTGTAAAGCCAGTATTTTACTTAAAAAAAGTGTAAGATTGTACTGAAATCCATGCAGCCGAGGATAAGTTGTATTTCATAAGTCTCCCCCTTTAAAAGGTAATGGTGTTATGCATGCTATATGCAACTGAACTGAATACCATGCAACTAAAAGGGACGTGTAGGTAATTCTATCCCTTTGATGCCAATATCACTAAAATATCCATACTGCAAAGATATCTGATAAATTAGTTCAGCTGTGCATTGCAGGGCTGCAGAGAATCTACTGCATATGTACCAAAGTATTTTGATAATTAACCCTGTTGTACTCAGCATATAAAAAATGCTTGCTTTTAAATAAATGGGAGGCAACCTTTAAATGCAGGAATAGTTTTTTCTGTTTGATTCGAAGAGAATTCAGTATTTCTTTATTCTTGATTAATTTGACTTCATTGTCAGATTTCATTGATATCTTTATCATGAGTTTATAGTTAGGTTATTTTGCGATTAATTAGGGCACACCTACAGTAGACAAAGCACACTGAGCATGTGCAGTGTCTACAGTACAGCCAAACATGGAGTCGCCCAGCTGACACCTTCATAGGTGCTACTGAACATTTGGTTATGTTCTGCAGTCTCTATGCATAAGGTTGAACATTTCAAGCTGAAATTATTTTTAGGCTTTAGTTCCCCTTTAAGAGATTTTTACAGAAAATTTTACAAAAATGTAGTAACATATTAATAAAGTACCAACATTTCTCAGAAATATCAATTCTAAGTCAAGTGGAACTTATGGATCACTAATATAAGTGACTGCCTAATTCAAATAAGTACCAAAACTGTTTGGACCATAAAGGTATAATATGGTAGGGTTACTAGGCAGTCATATTTCTTTGCTGATGCTTAAAAATCTGCTGTACTTCATACTGACTGTCAGTAAATTTACTGACTGTTGGCAAGTCTGAAGAACACAAAGTTTAACTTTAACCATTTAACTACCAACCAATTTTTTTTTTCATTCACCGCATATTCCCAAGCTGTTTTTAAGCATTTTGCACTATATGTGTTTTACTAATGTTTTTCCAGGGAAAGCAATATAATTTCCAAGAAAATTATACATCACTTTTTTCAGCACACTTTGGGCTTTAACATGCAATGTCTCATTTGTCATTATTTTTGGTGAAATATGTAAAATATAAATTAAAAATTAATATTTTCCCTTAAAAAACAGTCACTATTTTTAACAGAAAAAGTATGTTTTCTTGATAAAACTATACTGATTCTAAAAGCCCCATTCCTCCTGATTACAAAGATACCACACATGCGTCAAAAGACACCCTTTCTTGCCCAGGAGACACTCCTAATTGAAATGAGTGCATTACAATATTTTAGAAAAAAAAAATCAACCTATTATGCATACCTTGCAGTTTTTCATGAAAATTAACCCTTCACCTGGTGAAACTCCCCCCGCCCCCAAAGTTTATAGTTACTAAAAGTGCACGTATCCAGCTATCCAGGCGTACCAAGCATGTACTAGTGGATGCAGATTTGTGACCGCAAGCTTTCATGAAACTTACTGTTTTACTTCAGTTTCCTAAAAAATTATAAAAATGCACATTCAACACAGCATTTCTTTCAAACATTTGCAGAAAACCCCACAAACCATAGTAAATCTAAAAGAGCAAGTTCTTCTGAATGCATTGATAACCAATATGTGCAAGTGCGCACAAAGATACGATTACCAAACACTCCAAAGCGACGCAAGCGCCTGAGGGTAATTTCATTAAATCTGAGTGCTGCAACGCCAGTGCCCACCTTGCAGTTTCTCAGGATAAACTGCCATTTACCTCATGAATACCCCCCACAAAGTATATATCCCCTAAACGTTCACACCTTCAGCTATCTAGGCATACCAGGCTTGTTCTGAGGAATATAGATTTGTGGTCGCAAGGCTCATTGAAACTCACCGATTTCATGAAAAAAAGCATAAAAATGCAGCTTCTAAACAGTGTTTTTTTCACTTACCTGCAGGAAAATCCCACAAACCATGCTAAATCAGACAGAGCAAGTTCTCCTTAATGCAACAATATGCAATATATGTAGGTGCATGCAAATATACGATTACCAAACATTTCAAAGCAATGCAAGCACCAAAGGGAATCACCAGTTCTGTGGGGAATTACAGCTAATATATGAAAATTGACAGCTGCGCAGGTCAATCAGCACCTGTGTGGAGCTATTGCCATCTGTGTGGGGCAATCAGCAGCTATGGTGGGCATTGAGTGGCTGTGTGGTGCAAAAGCTGGCTCTGTGGAGGAATTGGTGGCTGCGTGGGGCAATCTGGGAACATGCGACAAAAATGGCGGCTCTGTGCAGGAATCTGGGAACCTGCGGAGGAATTGGCGGCTGTGTGGATAAATCTGGGAACCTGCAAAGGAATCAGCGGCTCTGCAGGACAATCTGAGGCTGGGGGAGCAGGGGGAAAATCAGGGGTGGTGGAGGCACATCAGGGGCTTGATGGGGGCAAATCAGTGGCAGGGGAAGCACATCCTGGGGCAGAGGGGTACAACTTTATTATTTGGGGGGTCCAGGTGGAGACTATGACAAATTTAAAAATTACTCACTGGCAGAGTTCAGCAGCGTGCGCTGCGACTGCCAGGCAAATGAGAAAGTGGAAACCGGGAACGCTGATCACATGCGCTCCCGGTTTCCTATTGGCTCATGTGACCGATGGGGTCAAATGAGCCCTCCTCTGACCACGGAGGGAGTCAGCCAGAACTCCCTCTGTGTTGGATCAAGTGCTCCACTGGCAAAAAAAAATTCCTGGTGGAGCGCTGGACCCTTTCAATACCAGTCACGTAACTTTCAGGAGGCTGGTATTTAACTACAGGAGAAGCAGCCACGTGAAAATTACGAGGCTGGTAGTTAATGGGTTAAAGGACTATGGCCGTTAATCCTATGCAGCACTAAATATGCATTATCAAATTGAATTAATTCCAAAGGAAATAATAGGACTGGTTGGTGGTTGTTTACTTAAAGAACCAGTAACAAGAAAAAATGGCAGTTAATTCACATACAGCACCTTTAAAAAGGTTACCTTTGAAGCAGAATTTATGCATTTCATGGTTTTGTTTTTATCATTACTGATAGCAATGTCATAAGTTCTTGTTTAACAAACCCCATCTTATCCCGTATTTCATGTAGCCTTTAATACATATTCCTGACCTGCCCCAGAAACCAAAATTTAAAGTAAAGCTGAAGTATTCTAGCAATCTAGATGCATTTGGGGCATTTTCTTCTATTTGTAGTTTTACTTTTATCTTAACCAAATGTAATGTACAGTCACTGACCACTGTCCTTGTCCAGTAAGTACGCACTGCTGTTACTCAGAACTCTTGCTGCCCTTACTCCACATTGACAGGAAGTGTTGCTAAGCACTGTGGAACAATGGGATTTATCAGTGTAACTAGTCACTGAGCCTGATCAAAGATCAGGGTGTTCATTGTTTACAACCTGGAGAACAGGTAAAGCCTTCCAGTTAAAAGTAATTTAGTTTAGAGACATTTTTAAAACACCTATGGGGGAAAAAAATAATCATTTTACCTAGTACTATAAATATAAATAAGCAGGCATTGCTTCCTAAAGGTGAACATTCCTTTTCTCTTAAGCATAGGTTCTCAAACATGTCTTTAGATCTTACGAGCAATGTGTGATTTTACAATATCCATACAGTAAATCTGTCAAATTTCTATTACTAAGGCAAAATACCTGTGCCACTGTGCAGATATCCAAAATACATTAACAGCGAGACACAAGGACATTGCTTAAGAGTTCTGCCTACTTTTTCGTCAAATATATATTTTCAGTTACACTTGTTTTTTATGAACTTCAAAACTGCAACTGCATTAAGTAGATTTTCAGTGAGTCCCCATTGTACTTGAAGTTCCAACAAGAAAAATCATAAGTAAGATACAGCTGATCTCAGAGATTGTGAATCAGTCACACTACTCAGGGAATTTGGTAAAGGGGAGATCCTAAATATGCCTATAATAAATAAGACTATAGATTACAAAAATAATTTATTGAACAGTGAAAGTACAGGCTAATGATTGTTGCCTAACTGATTGTTCCTTTAACAGCCAAATGCAGAAAAGAAACTTAACAGTCTTCATTGAAACAGTTAAAGAAATATATCCCAATGTCACACAGTCATACAACCAATCATTTGTCCTAGATTTAATCATTTTACTTTACATAAAGAAACTTTATGTTCATGCATCACTGAAAAAGTAGCATTGCAAACATATAAAAACAATTCAAAATATAATAACAGATTGTCATATTTAAAATGTTTTTGTATTATCCAATATATACACACATACATATAAACAGAGTGGCTCATATCAATTCATTGTTTTTACAGCCTTCAGTCTTCTGAAATCTACTCATTGCTTGTCCTGGAATCAATGAATACTTCATTTACAAATCAGTTGGGTATTGAAAGGAGTCCATTTTCATCTGCAGTATCTAAGATTTTACATATTACTGGGGATTCCACCTGAAATACAAACCAGAACAATCAAATCTCAGCATCAAATTTCTCTCTCTGGTCATGATTGTTCATTCCAGCAAATACAACCAAGTTTTTTCTTTTACCTCTGTGTGTTTTATGCAGTAAAAACAACAATAAAAAACTGCAACAAACCACCTAGTGTAGCCTTAACCTAAATATGCAGGTATGTAAATGATGTGAAGGAAGAGGTGACTAACATAATTTAAGACTAGTCTTTGTTTAATGGGATTGTCAAATCCCCAGAATTCACAGAAGACAAAACCGTGTACTTTGTAAGCGCTTTTAAAACAGTAGAAATAACAGTACATACTCCAAGAATGTATTGGCAGGTTTGTGGTTCGAGCATGTACACAGTAACAGCATGAGGAGAATCTGACTGCTTGCACCTAGACAAAGCAAGAATGGCATTCATTAAAATAAACACTCACCAGCAGAATATAAAATGCAACTGTACACGCAGCTACTACTTACTTTAATTTAACTATGACTTGTCTTGGTTTTTCATTTAATTCACAAATATCACCTGCACCATAGAAATGGGATACTGTTCTGAAAAAACCAAAACAATCAGGTAAAAAACAATGTAGCTTCCTTTGTTAAATAATATATTCCTGGCACTGCCCCTGCATATTACATATGTCAGAATACATGAGATGGCATTTCACAACACAGCATATTTGTAATTACTTTCCAAATTATGTAATAAAGCTTGAATAAACAGTTGATGCTTTACAAATCATTATAAATTTTGATATCAAAAGAATAGTCCCACCCACCTTAAAATTTCCATTTCTCTCTGTGCCCCAAGTCCTTTCACTTAGCCACCAGCGATAACATTACTAACTGACAACTGAGCAATCTGTCGATCTGGGTGGGGGTTTATTGGTGGATTAACAATTAAAGTAGTTAAAAGGGAAAAGCACTGAGGCTGAGGGAGTGAAACTGAAGGGATTTATGATTAAAGCAAGGAGAGAGAAATGGAATCACTAAGGAAATTTAAAAAAAAAAATAATTTAAATGTATGCAAAGGGATTGGAATGAAGATTTGCATAAAAGAGAGAGAACCAATCACTGTGCTGCAGAGTAGTTCAATATAAAAACGCTTGAAGAAAACAAGGCATAAGAGCTAAAAATACTGCACTCTTCGTAATCCCACTTTTTTTAAGGTCAAATAGTATTACCACTTCCTTATTTTTAAGGAATAAGCCAGCAAATCAACTGCGACTATGGCCCTTATTCACCAATGTGCGAAGTGAGCCGCGATGTGTTCGACTCACTTCGCACATTGTGTTCGACTCACTTCGCACATTGTGTTATGCGCATGCTGATGTCCTGTGCGTGGACATCAGCATGCGCATTAAAGGGATTCCCCTCCCGGCAAGAGCACTCGAGTCTCCTCGCCGGGAGGGGAATCCCTTTAATGCGCATGCTGATGTCCGCGCACAGGACATCAGCATGCGCATAACACAATGTGCAAAGTGAGTCGAACACATCGCGGCTCACTTCGCACATTGGTGAATAAGGGCCTATATGTTGTAAATAAATCATTTATTATAACATATAGTCAGTGCAATCATAAAATAAAACAGACAGCAAACAAATATAATTTGTTATAATGTTTTTAAATATTTGTTTCAGTATTCCACTTTAATAGTATTCAATCATGGAAGCTGTCTTTGTTCCTCTGCGCTTAAGAGCAGACAAAAAAAAATCCAATAAATTTCTAAGACACTACCTCTCTCAAACCAAATTATCAAGAAGACTCTCTGAATGCAAAACAACTTTAGAATGTTAACATCACCAAGACATGTTTGTTTCTAATTGAAAAAGAAGTTTATCTTCAAACAATGTTATAGACTTTCAAGTTTTGTTCCCTAGAAAATGGGCAAATGGTTGAAATTCTAGAACACACTTACTTCACAGTTTGTATTCCATCAACTGGCGGGAGGTATGATCTAGCAAGGTTTTTCTTAGCCCAATCTAAATGATCTTCTTTTTTCCAGGTTCCAACCACAACTGTGGTTTTTCCTGTGTCCTTATCCTAAAGGAGACTGCATTATTATTACTAAGCTAGTTAACAAGATAAAGCATAGTTAACAAACAAGTCAACAATTTAGCTGTAATAAATGCTTAACACATTTTATTCATTGAGAAATAAAGGATAATCTCTCTGGGTGGGAATACATAAATATATTATTCTATCACCAAAATAGGATTACAAACATGCCATGTACAGTATATCTCTACCTTCTCTTGATAACCTTAAACAGCAAATTCGATAAAATGTAAGTAAGAGACACTTTTTAATAAGTTAAGCAAAGAGAAAAAGGGTTTGGGGATTTAATTTAAGTGGTTCCTGGTTATTGTTTCATATAAATGTGTTCACTGTAATTGTTACTTTTCTACTATTGTTGAAAGAGTTGGTAGACCACATAGAAAGATAAGAGTGCAAACTAAACAATGAAATGAAGGCATCTGGTTTATATTCATTAGTAAAGCATAGTTAACATACCTCATGGTATTGATGGACGTATTTTCCATAGCAGAACTCATACTTCCACCACCCAACGCCCTAATAATAGCGTAAGAGTGATAGAATTACTACAAAAGAGTAGAATGTATCTCCCTATATATGAATTTGCTTTATTGTGTTATGGCAAAAGCATTAGGGAAATATTTGAGGAAATAATATTTCAAATTCATATTCCTTGTTGTAATAACAAATAATTGACAAAGTGATTGGTTTTCTTACCCCATGAAAGCAGTAGGAACCACTAAGAAACTCCTTTATTAGTTGTTCATCAGTGAGCCTTGAAATGTGAGTAGTTCCCACAGTAACTTGCTGCTGTGATCCTACAGTGACTGGCTTGTGGATCGTAGAAAACTTTTCTCTCAGCGACTGTTGTTCTTCCTGAAATTATTTGACACAAAGAGAGAGAGAGAGACTTTGGTATACTTTTTCTTTTATCTGCTACATTTGCCTTTCTCTAAAGGAAAACGCACGTGAAATACCTCCTTGTTGGTTTTAAAAGGGGACTTGATTGCTTCCTGCTGGTATTCTAGTTTCTCAAGGCTTTGGGGCCTTAATGGTGAACCTGGCATTGACTGGCAAAAAATATCATTTATGGGTGAGGTTCTAAACCTGTGCGGGGGGAAATAAATAGTCCGTTAGAGGATGAAAGGCAGACAACTACAATCTACTATGAAATGCATGCTGGCAGGTGTGAGACATATTGACATTAACCATAACACAAAATGACCTTCAATTTGGAAAACAGATATAACAGATATAATAACCAGATAGAAACAAATGCAAGGTGCAAGTATGGGAGCACATTTTAAATGTATTTGTTGTACCTCAATTTAAAGAATTCTAGAGGTTATTTATTAAAGGACAGTTGCATAAATGCCAAAAATAACGTCCTTTTGCATCTTCTCCAACTCTGCTTATTTAACAACCTCTGCGCTGTGAAGAATTCACTAACTATTCAGACGCTTGCTATTGTCATGGACTTAAGGAGCGAATTCCACAAGGCATACTGCTCCAAAATCAACTGTCTGACTTCGCCACATCAGAATGGTGAATTGGGGGGTTGATGGCAGGGCTCTAGTGTTGTGCAAGGCGACTGTTTATTTAAAAATTACAATAAACCCTGCATGCAATTGACAACTGGAACTAGGGACAATGCAACATAGAAAAGGATATATTATTCATGTCACCGGGACATTGTGAAGATGAAATCACTGCCTTTCACTGGGGGAATTTGGCTTACTTCACATTACTCTCTGCAACCTCTTGTTGACTGATTCACTACACCGCACTATATACGTATATCTGACAGCGTCCACTTGTTTGACAAGCTGCATATTCAGTTAGTATTGGTTTGAAGGCTGATGATGTCGGTAGTTCAGGGAGTAAGTTATAATCTTCAGTTGTTATCTAAACTTAGCAGTTTAATTGCAAACGTTTCATCATCAAACAAGATGACATCTCCAGTGTGCGGTAGTAATATGCTGTTTCCTGAATGCTTGTGTTAAACAACCAGGCAAATTCAAACTTTAATAGATAACCCCACTGTTTTGTAGATATCTTCCTTTAGTTTTAACAGAAATGTTATTGTTTTTAATGCTTAAAGAGTTGATTGTATAACATTATACTTTGAAATTCCCTTTGGATTATCATCCGGACACAATTGTGTTTTAGGATGCAAGGGTTAATAAGAAAGATAAATTGTTTAAGCATGTATTTATTCATTAACCCTACAGACCATAACTGGTTCAAATTTAAAAAGGAGCAGACAGCTTTCACCACTAGAGAAACAAAGGAGGTGTTACCATATAGTCAGTTTATTGTTCCAGTGGAGTTAGATATCAGAGTTATAGCATATATAAAGTAAAGGTTAATACAGGGAATTTGCAACAATTTTATTTGAAATAGTTGTAAAGGAATAATGCACAAGGCTTTGGAACAGTTAAAAACGTACAAATTAAAACAAAAGACACTTTCTGTTTTATAATAATATTATAGATTCTTACTGTTTAGAGCAGGGGTCGGCAATCTTCGCAGAGGAAGGAGCCATTTCTCTCCCTCCTCCACCTTTGCAAATTCCTCTGGGAGCCGAAAAGGGGGAGGAGCAAGTACCGCTCCCGATTACATAACCTTTGACGTCCCATCACTAGAGACGTCAAAGGCCGGGGGCGGGAGGGCAGATTGCTCGGAGCCGGACACCGCGGCCAAAGAGCAAAATGCGGCTCACGAGCCGCGGTTTGCCGACCGCTGGTCTAGAGCATTCACAGAAAGAACACTTTTTGTGACATCACACTGAACATGGATGGAAGGGATTCCTTTTAAAATCTTGTGAGCATACTGTTACAATGGAATACATTTTTAAGCATATGTATTAAGTTTACATTGTCAATTTTTACATGGCTATGACATTTTAGGTCCTGGTCTGACTATTATACACCGAGGTCAGCACTCACCTGTACTTAGGGTGACTACACAGAAGGGGAGTTAGTATTACAACTTCATATTCACACGTGGTTATTTCAGCCACAGAGAGGATTTCATGTTTGGCCTCAGGGTGACAAATATACATGACTGTGCTAGTTCGTGGCTGGTTCTGTTTTAAACTACACAGTGTTCCATTTCCCATCTCTACTGGAAGGTATGGGGTCATCTGGCCTTCAATATTCTTTGTACGAATCTGTCAGAAAAAAAAAAAAAGTTTAAGAGTAACAGAATTATGTTTCTTCCTCTGCACTGCAGTTTTAACTAATGAAATATTATATATATATTTTTTAATGTGTTTAAAATGTCTTGGACTGTATCACACGTAGCATAACAGGGGTCCCCAAACTTTTTACATAGGGGGCCAGCTCACTGTCCCTCAGACAGTTGGAGGGACGAACTCCATGTTCTCTGAAGGGGGGGGGAGCGCTATCCTGGTGCTCGCCCATCCCCCCCATCCCCTTTTCCCTGTTTCTACCTCTTCCCCTGCTCGGCTCCATCTGCTGTAGAGATTAGTGTTACAGCGCTCCTCACTTCCTCCCCCACCGCTTCCTGATCATATGTAGTTACATTATTGGAAGTGAGGAGCGCTGCAACACTAATCTTTACAGCAGATTGAGCTGGGCCGGGGATGAGGCAGGTAGGGGTAGGGAAGAGGAGGGGGGGGGGGGGGGGGGGG
>WMED01012699.1:3541-14715 GCA_019650415.1 Pipa parva
TATTTAATGCCTATACACTAGCTTCAGTTAGCTGAGGGAAGATTGAAATATGACAAAGTCAGGGAAATTCTTTAAGAGGGGCAAATGTTAATAGAGGTTCAACAACCAATAGCAAATCAATGAGAGATTAGTTTTCAAAATTCTAGCTCCTCTGTGCAGTGAACGCTAACCACTGATTGGTTGTTATGGGTAACTAGACATCTGTCTCTCCTGTTGATGAATTCCCAAATGTGTTTTTTCAAGAACAATTACTTGATTACTATGATAGCTTTACTTGAATTAATAATCTTAAAATTATGAACCAACAGTTATTGCTGGAAATATATAATATTATATATTACATATATTTTGAAGCAATATTGCCTGGTACTGCCATATACCCCAATTATCACTATTTATTCATTCTGCATCAACTATTTTGTAATATTCTTAAAATTCTGTATGAAATTATTTTCTGGCTATGTAATAAGAAAGTTTTTTTTTTTCTGTTTTGTGTCAAGTGGAAGCCCCTCTCAGATCCCTGGGACCCAGTGCATTAGCTACCAATACAATCCCTATAGTTACAGCCCTCATCACTCAGCTAATCGTTAAACTGTAATATCTAATGCAAAATCACAGCTAGCTTTAAAATTCTTTTTTAAAAAGTTGTTTGAGTTTAACATATCCAATATCAAAGATAAATTGTTCAGTGTTTATTACAAGTGCAGTAAATAAAGAATAAAGTATTATGTATTAATAATAAATGGACAATAATAATTAAAATTGGTGATATAATTTTTTAACTGTTATTTATTAATAGCCAAAATGTTATAACTTCTACTAATGTCAGATCAAAGTAGCAATGATAAAAATAGATCTTGCTTTTTTGTAGAATTAATATTAGCTTTGGAATTAGTAAAGATGCAAGTTTAATTCTGTGATTTGTGCAAATCTTCTAATCACTAACAATATTCCAGACCTCTTCTCTAATTAAACAAGTGGTCATTTTATTACAGAGATTAGTCTCATTTATGCTTCCACAGGGACAAGTAATTATAAGGATTTGCAATTTCACATTATTTTCCAGTTAACAAATGAACATCCTCATTAACAACAGTTTAGCAATACAGCTTGGTAAAGGCTGCAATGTTTCTGAAATATGATTTTCTTTTTATTATCACTTGTTTATAAATATTTATTAGTTTACTAAATAAACCTGCAAGCATGATAACATACCCTGCTTTCTGCATTCAAAAAGTTACAAGTAATCTTAGAACATAAAATGTAAAAACCTGAGCCGATTGTCTTGAAAAATAACTACATGCGGCTTCAAGTTTCTTTTAATTCTGAAACTGAATTTGTATCTGAGAAGACTGAGAACTAAAGTAACTTCAGGGCATATTTATCAAGCTGAGAAATGAATACAAATTTTAGCTTTCACTGGGAAAATGAACATTTTTCCTGGCTACATTTTCTTTTATTAACTTTAGTTGGAAACAAACAAAATCAAACAGAAGCAACAAAACCAGTTGGTTTGGAGGCAGAAAAAGCAATTACAATAATGCTGTCATTGTTTGATAAACATGTTCATGTGAAAAATAATTCATTAAAGGGGCACTATAGTGCCGATATAACTGCACACATACATATAAAATGCCTTTATACTAAGCCAATTGCTGACACAAATAGTTAAAAAAGATTAGTGAAGAAATAATAATTGCTCATTGTTTCCCTTAATTAGATTTCCTGAGAGCTGACATTTTGTCCTCCCCCTTCCGAGTTAGGCAACATGAGAAGAAAAAGCTGCCTAACTGCTATTGGTTAAGCAGTGTGCTAACCTTTTGGCCACATAAATAAGTTGGAATGCAGGAGATTACAGAGGGAAAGCTGACTTGTTCACAGGCATTAAGTAGTAAGTAGGGCAGAAATGCCAGTACACAGTACACACATTTCCTGGTGTGGGAGATTATCAGTGCTGCCTCATCAATCATTCCGCTTCAAATGAAACATCTATTGAGGAGAAACACTTCCCACTAAGGTATAGTACTAAATATCAAAAGATGTAATCTGACTATAGTTCCCCTTTAAGAAACCTTAATATGTCTATATGTGTTCACAATTATTGCTAACTATTTAAACCATTATTATTGTATACATAAATTTGAACAGGTCCCATCCCAATTACCAATGACCGTGTGAATTTATTGGACTAATTTACAAAGAGGCAAGTCTCAAAGGTTCAACAAGTTTAGTCGGGCAAAAGTTATTAAACTTGGAAAGACTGCTCTGGGTCTTTCCGAGTTTACTGGGAGAAATCTTGCATTGTTCTCGTGAGATTTCTTTTGAGATTTTGGGATCAAGTTTTCTATCCTGAATTTTCAAAATTTTCATTGGAAAGGAAGTCATACTACTAATGTGAAGTATGGCTACCTTTCCATAAAAAAAAAAAATTAAAAAACCAAGATTGAAAAACTCGATCTCGAGAAATCTCGTGAGAACAATGCAAGATTTCTCCCAGTAAACTATTGGGAGATCATCAAGAAGCCAACCTGAGAATGTATCTGTTTCGCACTTAATCCCATGACTAGCTTTATTTATAGTTAGTCATAAATAGTTAGCTTATATCATAAGATGTACCTTACAGTTATATATAATGGTAGCAATAAAAACAATCAACTTAAGGCTTGTCCTGATAGTAGAATAATTAGTTGAGTTCAGGGAAAAGCAAATGGCTTTTGAATCAATGAACAGAATGAGTGACCTGAGACTTTTCTTTTAAGGAAGTTTGAAGACAATGACAATCATATGTAATTAGCACATCTAGGCCAGGGGTTGGCAAACTTTGCACAGATGGGAGCCATTTCGCTCCCTGCTACACTGAGGACATTTTTTATGGAGCCACAAAGGGGGAGGAGCACACGCATGACATGCAGATGTCCTATCAGAAGAAACATTAGAGATCATGGGTGGGGCAAGGGAGATGTGCTCAGAGTCACAACAAGGCAGCTGAAGAGCCACAGTTTGCCTACCCCTGATCTAGGCCATTCATTTTATATGCCTTGCAAAAGACATTTATATTACTTGTCAGGAACACATACACTCAACCTCTCTCTGACATATAGAACCAGAACTTGCTCTTTGCTCATTTAATATATGTACTCCTTGTATTTCTGTAACTAATGAGTCTTTTGAAAGAATTCTTGCATATGGACAGATTAGCAATAATTAACCTACTAAAAGGTGAGTGCAATAAGAATACTATAGGAAAGGCATGAATGAATGATTGAAGGGTGAATTTATCAAACCCAAAACTAATTAAATAATACTGAAAGGTTGAAAAATGTTGTTCAAGTTTGTAAAAAAATTGAACTGCATATATTTTTACTAGTTGCTTTACATATCTGATTTTTATCTGACAATCGTTCATTCAACAATATTCGATATTGTCAGAAATTCACAAATAGGGGGAGATTCCACACTGAGTATTCTGGGAAAATAAGAGCTAGAGAATCTTAAAGGTAGATTGTACCATTATGATTAAATTGGGAGGGAGGATTTCTGAAGGGCCAATCTTCAGGTTATGTACCAGCCTTCTATGAAATCATTGTAAAATAAATATACTGGATAACACCACTGACAGCCTGGAAGGTGGATCCTATTTACCAGTGTGGTGAAAAATTTCTGGTTAATCATCTAAGGAGCTCCCAGTAATCACACTTAACGAGAGAGTATGGTGTTGCTACACTACCTTATTGCACATTTACATTGATGTTAAATCAGTTCTATTAGTCTGTTGCTACATTAATGGTCTAGGGCTGAAGACCACAGGTTAATTCCCCACCACTAGAGGTTGCTAAGAATAATGATAGCAGAACTGCAGGCAAGAACAACTGCACTGCAACAAAGTGCTTGAATCACTGATCAGATTAGGACAGATAACCTGTGGTTTGAGACTGCAGACACAACGGAAATGGAATTTCAGTGGAGGTTGAAACAGCTGAACTAGAATAAGGGACTCAAGACACCGCAACATGGAAACTGGAGACTCTGAAAAGTAAGCATGAGATCTTGAAACTAGGAAAGTAGAATGATAGCAGTAGCTGGAAGCACTTAAACAGTAACAGAGCAGCCAGAGCAAATAAGAGCAAGGAAGCAGAGAAATTGGACGCTGATCACCCACTGAAACTCAGCCCACAAAAGCTGGAAGCACTAGCTATTTAAATCATTTTACAAAGCTTCCTGTTGCTAGGCAAAGGAATCCAACTATGACCCAGCAACCCTCTAACTCATAAAGTTTTATGCAACCTATTGCATGTCAGTAAATGTTTTTGGTCTTTATATTTTAAAGAAGAAAAACTATCCATATTGTCTGGCTAGTTCAATTACAATGTGTTGCAGACACCATTGAATTTCTATGTGTCGATGTAGTAAGCAGCATTAGCAGCCCTTGGCATGAACATTGTATAGGTTCCCAAGTTTAAATGGCATGACCTAGCAACATGACATTGGTAAAAATCAGTACAGTGTGCATCATAACCTGATGATCTGTCATCTATGCAAAGTTTTATTTATTAGCTTTAAAGTTTAAAATAAAAAATGGAAGCCTAATGTTACAGCCACTTGTGACCAGAGGGTCCTTTTGTTCATTTCAGATTGGATTTTGCATTCTTTCTGCTCAATCAGCTGCAGATGCACAGAAAATTCTAATCAGAACTTTAGAACTTAATTTCCTGAGTAATTCTTTATTAAAGACATTCTTTAAATGCTTGCAGAGCGCACAGTGGTTCAGCAGTAAAAATTGTTTACATCACTTTACCATGTTGATGCCTGCATGATCAGTGCTCACACTGTGCATTGGAGACTGTGGCTATGCTGCTTGTAGAGAACTATTGAAACCAGGAATCATAAAGTTAGGCTTATCAGTAGGTCTGTGGTCCTGCTGCCCATTTATGGAAAGGTAGTTTAGTTCTTCTTTGAATGCTTCCATAACTTTATACAATTTTCAAGCTGAGGCTTCTAAGGAGTCTTAAAAAATGATCAGACACAAGCCTTGGATGTACAGATAGAGGTCATCCCAAACTACTATCTTTATTAAGAAGCAATAATCTGATTGCAAAGTCAGACTGTGCCTCTTCCTCTGCTGTGGAATTGTGGTCTAGTTTTGTGGCTCCTAGAGATATTCCTTTCTACCTTGCATGTGCTCTCAGATGACTAAATTCTAAATTAGCAAGACAGTAATAATTTGGAACTTCGAGACTATATTTAAAAAATATAGTCCTGGTCTTTAGGATCCGCCACCATTATTATGATGACGGTTCATAGACATATTGTTAATTTTGCACTAGTGCAAGAAATCATAGCAATCGGCCACTATACTAATCAATAATAATAATTAAATTCCTGATTAGTTACTACCCTAGTGAAAAATTGCATCTTTGTTTAGGAAATGATTAGTGCAAAAGTGCTGATCTATCTAACGGTCATATTCATCAAGCTGAGAAGTTTTGACAATTAAAATTTTTCTTCACCTGCAAAATGCTGAAAGAATTCACCAGGATAAATGGGGAAGCTGAAATTTATCAGTCACAAAAATAGCTAGATCTGTAAACACAAAAAAAGTGTGCTAATTTTTATTAACAATTCTTAATACTCATGCCCCTGAGAACACACTAAATGCAATTTTATTCAAATAAAGCCATGTATCACTAGTAAAATGCATTCTGGTTAATATAGATACATGCTGATTGTGTACTTATTAGGGCTTGAGACAAAATAGGCTGACTAAAAACTCTGATTAACAAAAATCGAACATTTAACTCTGCTAAATAAGGGAATAAGTACTATTAAATAAGGGAATTGCTTCTAATTTATACTGAAATTATAACTGGGTACGTTAGTTTTTAGCTCCCCTTTATATTCATACTTCTGAATACTCATATTATTTCTATACATAAATATACATATAACACGACCACTCTATCCTACTGTAAATTATGTCAGGAAATAGGGTGGAGTAGGAGACTTGCAGCACGGGTTCCACTGCGGTCTTGGCGCTAGCTACTCCCAGGATGTGGAATCTAAGAAGCCCCTCTGTTTTCACCTTTGATACCCACAAGGAGGTATGGGCTGCCAGGGACTCCCAGGTCTCAGTCCCTGAGAATAACTGACCACAGGTGGAGAAGAAAGACAAGCGTAAACAGGGTGCAGGATGGATTTATAAGGGCAAACGGCAGCCAGGGAAGGGATAAAGTATAACAGCTAAGCAGACAGTTTAATACACTGTAACAGGGAACAGACACACCCAAGAACTAACAAGCAGAGTTCTATAATCGGGCGCAGATACTCCAGGGAAGCTCCTTTAAATAGTATTGGAGCTGATCATGTGACTGCGCAAAGCTGCATCAAAGGTGTGTGACCATGACATACCCACGTCATGTGTGCGCACCTGTGATGTCGGAGCGAAACCTGTGACATGACCACCAAAGCGAAGGAACAGTGTTCCCGGTGCCGCAATGAGACAGGCGCTGGAAAGGAGGATGCGGGTAAGTAACGCTCCTTACACCTACCTTAAATATATATAAATATATATTTTATTTATGACTGAGAAATAGGTCGTCATTATAGCAGAAAGGTAAAACCTCCTGTCCCTCAATAGGTTTAGTCCAAAGCACTGCTTTTGTCCTTTCCAGAGACAGAAAATTACACTCTAAATTGTAATTCAATAAAAACTATTCATTCATGTTATAGGATATGATTATTTAGAAATGGGATATTTCAGATTATTCCTTTACACAAAATGGATCCCACCCAAAAAAAAAAATTAAAAAATAATGTGATCATCTGGGAGACTTTAAAATGTCAGTTGCACATAATTATTCTGTAAATTATATTAGGCAAAAATGTTTAAAAAATGAGAATAGAACAGTCTCCTCTATCCATGAATTTGTGTATTTTTACTAGAGATGGACGCCCTTTCTATTTTACTGATACTTTATTCTCTTATTGAATAACATGTGTGGAAATTAAATTACCAAGTCTTATACTTCTTATCTCGACTCAGGAAGTTACAATAAAGCTTCTGACTAATCATATTACTGGGTATCTATTTTTACTACCTATATTGATTTTTACTTTTCTCTCTCTGTGCTTTGACCATTTATTTTACAGTTCAATTTTTTTATACAATTTCATTGTACCCTCTTGAATAATCTGATGGTCTCTTATGCAAGTATAATCATTTTCTACAGTGCAGCAGGATCATATTATTACATATACGCAAAAGCAGTTAAGAGACACAAAGTAATATATCTACTCTTGCTCAAGAGGAATGTCCTGTTTGTGTATCATAATAGCTGGTGTAAAAGCAACTGTCAAAGGGTAATATTATTAATACTGTATAGGATTACTGAAGCCTGTCACAGTCTGCAGTTCTTTTCCCATGGACTGAAAAAGTTTAAATTTATCTTAAATTGTTGGCAAAACAAAGAATAACCATATACACATTTACTGCCACTACGACTGTAGGAATTTGTCCTATTATATTTTATTGACGAATATGCTGAAATGACTTTTCCCCTGGAATGTTTTCGTGAAATGACCTCTGTATCGTAATTAGAATGGGATACAGCATTCCATCTTGTAGTTGCACAAAGGTGATATTTCTGCTTTTTTTTTTTTTCTATTTTAAAACCACTGATTGGATGAATGCTAATGTCTTCATCTTTTCACTTGGGATACCACTTGATGTATCCCATTTTCTAGAACCTTAATTATTCCATTTGTAGACATGAATGCCATTTAGATGTAAGCTAATTCAGCATGGTAACTCAATTAGATTTGTAGTGACTAGGATTTATGAAACATCAATGGGTTCTCAGAGAGACCAATGGGACTGCTAGTTATTTATCCCTATCTCTCACTGATATTGCATCTCAGGAGCTCAATTAAACACACCGAAGGAGTCTGTTTTTAAGTATTCGTCTTTGGCAATTACACAATTTCTTTAAAGAAATACAACAAGTATGTTAGAATTTCACTATAATGTGTGATTTAAGCAGCAATCTTTTAGTAATGTATTTGTTAGAAAACAGAGTTGTGTTTATTGCACGGAGACAATGAGCAAAGTAAAAATGTCTTCATTTTCTTCGACTTTACAGTGTGACAGAAATGGCTTAATCTGTGCTATATACTGTCCCATTTATCCAAACCTCAGAATCATGGCATATATATATATATACTGTATGTTAACTCCTTATCTTACCAAACAGTGTGTTGAGATTGACTTTCCTGGGCTCTATACATACAAAATGGGTAATTATATTCACTTGCATATACTTTGCCAGTATGGACTGAAATATAGGATCTATACCCATACCTAGCAGATTGAGTTGGTGGTTATTCAGTAAGGTGCAAATTCGACTGTGAAATTCTCAAACAGCGGATTCCCATAGCAAATCTGCAACATATTCCCCACTGTAAAGTCGCGACAAATTTTTAATGTTACTATTGCGACAATTTTCCCATTATAAAGTCGCATCTGCAACAATATTATCATTATAAAGACGTGACTGTGACAGTAGCAGCCTATTGCGACTGTCTTTATCTGGGGAATTTGCACAATTCAGACTTTAGTGAATAACCCCCTGAATATGTATTTTATTAGCTTTGTAATCTTTAACAAATTAGTTTAGTTTTCAGTTCAGTTTGCTTAAAACTAAATTACATTTTTTTTTTTCATGTGAACGTTTACTTAAAGGACCAGTAACACTAAACACTAAAAACAACTTATTTAATGGCAGGTATTTAAATACGACACTTGTAAATTTGTGCTTCATGTTGAATTCATAAACTTTATGGGGGTTATTCACTAAAGTCTGAATTGTTGTGTATAGTGCGAATTCACTAAATAAAAATAGTCGCAATAGGCTGCTACTGTTGCAATTGCATTTTTGTAATGAGAATATTGTCGCAGTCTTGACTTCACTATGGGAAAATTGTCGCGACTTTAAAGTGGGGAAATTGTCACGGATTTGCTATGGGAATCCACTGTTTGAGAATTCAACTGTCAAATTCACACCTTAGTAAATAACCCCCATATAGCTTTCTGTCTGTTTTTATTTTTAGTGATGTCAGTCATGTTATATGTGTTTATTAAACAGACCTCACTCAGGGGGTAATTCAGGAAAGAGCGAAGTTACCTTGCGATGCTTCTCATCAGTTCGCCAAGACGGGTACGCGCTCCCTGGTCATCTGCAAGTGGAGATCAGCGAACGCTTTAAAGGTACTTCAGCTCACCTCGTGACCACTGGAGTCGCCTCATCTCGCTGAAGTACCTTTAAAGCATTCGCTGATCGCCGCGTGCAGGAGAGCAGGGAGCACGTACCCGTCTTGCCGAACTGATGAGAAGCATCGCAAGGTAACGTCACTTTTTCCTTAATTACCCCCTTCAGTCTCATTATTTTCAATGGTGCTTAAGGTAACACATATTCAGAAACTAGCCCAGAAAAAATTATTTTTAAAATGAAGTAGTTAAATGTAATGCTTTATTTACACTATTTAGAGCTTTTGAAACACATAGTGAATGTATATTAACTAAAAATGCATTTGAGGCATTTTCATTTTTTGGTGTTATTGTCATTTTAACCCTTAGATTAAAGAATCTAAGATAACTGTAATGGGGATGTGAGTAACTTGGTAACAGAAAATTAGTTGTTACCAGTCACTTAAAATTGTAAAATTTTGGAATAATTAGCAAAAAGTCTAATTAAATTATTGCTTGGTAGGTAAGGTTTAATAACTTCAAACCTTTATATTGTATTTCATTTATCTCTAGTAAACTGATAAGCAAGTGAAATGGCCTAAATCTTTTTCATGATAATAACGATAATATGTAAATACCCATAAAGGGACTACAAAATATAGCTATAAAGCTACTTTCTCAATATTGCCAATCCCAAATTCAATTTTAAAAAGATTCATAGGTAAAGAATATTAATAGCAATTCATATGCTAATTATTATTGAATAAAATAACACTGCAAATAAATTTATAGCTAGTTTTCTGCTGAAAATTTGTTCATAATGAAATAAATATACCCTATAGGTATTTTGAAATAAATAGTGATAGAGGATTGGTATTATGTGCACGTTAAATGAGCTCTAAGATTGGGTTGTTATTTGATGATGCTGTTTGTTCCGTTGAGAGGAGTTTGGGGTGTAAGTTATCCAATTCCTGTACAAAACATAACCTGTTTTTAACAAACAATTACATTCAGAAAGCAAATGGAAGAAACTGAAAATATAACTACATTTTTCAGGAAAACATGTTCAATTGAAGAGCATTTAAAATGTTACAAACATTTAACAGTATAAAGATCATAGTATACTTATCCACAAGTATTATTGGAATCCCTACACTCAGAATATAAATATTAAATAGCAGAAGATTGGTTTTATTGATGGTGGGTGGGATGAAAGCTGGTTCACACTGAGGCATGGAGTATAAGGAGCCCCCAGGCTTTACCCTTAACCCCTACAAAGTAGGTATGGTCTTTGTGGCAAGAAAACTCCTAAGTCATGACCTTCTGGATCAGCCCCCATTGGGGTTGTTGGTAAATCACTCAAAGAATCAATGAAGTGAAAAAAGCAATCACAAATGCACTGCCCCTTTTAATAGCCAATAGGGAAAATAGCAAAATCACAGCCAAAACTCCAGTGCAGAACAAACTCAGATGCTCAACTAACTTAAAGCTCATGCACCGCTTATGCTACTGCACTTGTTACCTTCCAGTTTATGTAAGTCTTCTTCCTACTTCGATTGTAGGCTCTATGGGGCAGGGACTTCATTCCTGTTGTTTCACTCATGGTCTGGCACTTAAAAGTGATGTATTTTCTTGTATGTATAATTTTATTTACAAAGCGCCACAGTGCTGTACAATTCAGCAATAGATCATTTGCAAGTTTACACTTCAAATGATTGACATTATAGCTCCTCCAATCAGATACCTGCTAGATTGTGATTTAAGGGATCTGATTGGAAGAGCTATAATGTCAATCATGATTTACTCCCTCCCAACCCAACTCAGGAAAGAAAAGGTAGGCTAACAGGGAAGATGACAGAGAGAAATGCTGTATAAATGTACATATACAGTGGGGAAAAAAGTATTTAGTCAGTCACCAATAGTGCAAGTTCCACCA
>WMED01012700.1:0-14715 GCA_019650415.1 Pipa parva
TGCTATTAGCAGCTTTCAAAGCACTGATCCTTTTGCACTGCTTAATATATTATTTTCAGTTAGTTTAGTTTTGTTCCACTTAAGATACATTCCCCAAAAAAACATACAAATCTTGATTTTATCATTTTGTTTTTTTACCAATTTGGCACATTTTTCTGTACATTATTGTTGTTATTGTTGTTGTTATTGTTGTTGGAAGTATAGGTACAAAAATTCACATTCCTTTGTCTATTTTTCTGCCCCTTCCCAGAAAAATGTTGGAGACATGAGCCTTCCTGAGGAATTTCCGTGCTCATATTGCCAAGTTAGGCTATTTCAAGCCTTAGATCCCTTAAACAGTTGAGTAAATGCGCATAAAATGTTATCTTTGAAGTTAAAGAGCTGATCTGCATTGGACTGAACTAGTTTTACCTCTTTGATGCTTGTTGCCATCCATTATCTGTTTAATAAACTCCATTCTGCCCATTGTTTTCTATGGAAGTTTAGATATCACATATTAAGGCCAAGATCATGCTGTGAAAAATCTGCCCATAAAAGTATGCATAAAATGAGGGTATAAGGCCACACTTTTGCGGCATGCTGTGATTAAGATTAAAAAATCTTGCAGGTAGCATTTTAGCATGTGAAGTGCAGCGTATCATGCAAGTGTGGCCATGGTTGGCAGGCTCGCAGCATCAGGGTGTAGTAGAGGTTGGCCCAGGTGAGCCCCAGAGTGACTTGTTACGGTGTTTGTACACCTGCACTTTACACAAATCCTTATGGACACTTTTCACTGAAAAATCTCCAGCTGTGAAAATGTTAGTGTGGCCCTGGTCTAATGAAGTACCCCAGAAAGACAGTAGATAACAAATGACTGCAACAGGCAAAGAGATTAAGGCTGGGGTCATACTAGCTGTATTTTGCACTATAGACAATAATAAGCCTAATTCAAAACGCTCAGCTGAAAATCAGCTACTGTGACCCCAGGCTTCAGGTTACTTACTGCAGAGGAATGGACAGCATTCCAATCCATATGGTATATTTTCTTTTCCGGTGTTATTGGTCCTTGAATGATCAGAAGCTGAAAATCATTTCATATGCAAATGATACACTTATAATATATTTATATACTATCTTATAGTTAGTGTTCGTGCTATAGCATTAACTACATCACTATTAAGGACTACATTTAGTTCATGTGTTTACCTACAATGCATTCATAAAAGAGGTGGGTATTAGGACTTCTTATTAGTTAAACTGTATTTGAACCTCTAGCTGAAACGGCTGCATTTTTTTTTAGCAAAGGAATTTTCTGAAAGCAAATCTGTGTGATTTGCAGAGTGTCATTTATAGTGTCATTTTACTCACCTGTAATTGCAGCTTTCACATAAGCAAATTTTCACTGACAATTTTCTATGGTGTAGTTGATTGTATGGTAGACATAAAAAAATACCTAATGTAGAGCTGCGTGGATTACTCTACAGCCCCACGCACAGAATATTTCATAAATAGTGCTTTGTTCTTGTAGGTGACTCTAATTAAAATGTATTTCCAAAACAGGAGGGTAAGGTTGGGGAGAGGGGCCATCCCATCAACACACCTGTAAGTCTCTGACAAAAGCAGAGAGAGGGTCACCCTGCAAAGTCTTATCTATTTAAGTATAAATCATAACTTACATAAGCAAGTACATACATACAAATGTAGTCAGTGAATATTTACACAAAAGAGATTGGAAAGTTAGTGGGTTTTGCCTAAAGCACCAAATGTTCTGTGCCTTTAAGATCCTGAGATATCAACACTGCTACCAACAGAACAAAACAGGCACTCCAGTTGTTATTGAACTACTGTACAATGATCTCCATGTCAGCCAAACTAAATATACTGCCAGTTGTACTTCAACACTTGTAGTTAATGGTTTGTGAATACTGGTAATCCTTTTTCTCCAATAATATTTTGCCATTTAGGCATTTACCTTATTTATACTGCTTCCCTAGTATTTGGTGCATATTAAAGTGAAAATAAACTGTATTGATTATCAGAGTTTCTGTTTCACGAATCACCCCCATAATAGCCAAGAATCAACAAGTCCATAATTTAAATTGAACATTTCACATTTCTTCTCTGGTGTTTGTATTTAAACTTAAGAGAAGGAGCTATAACACCTGCTTTTATTTGTTGCACCATTTACTTTAAAGAGAAATCACAATCCTTCTATCCATTCTTGAGCATTTGGGGTAATGTGTCTGTATGTGCATGTAGTATGCTTTGACTGAGGAAAGTAATGTGCCAGATCAGTCACTCTGTTCAATAGGATTTTAATTTCTTGCCTTTATTAAGTCTTAATAAATGTAGAAAGTAATCCTGTTGAGTACCGTGTCTGAGCTTTAATACAGTTTGTACAGGGGGCCAACAGATGCCCCTAGTCTGCCAGCACTAGTTTAAAGAAGATAAAATAGGCATGTACTGTATATAGAATGTTGAATTCAGTTATAATTAATATAGCCCAGTGATTCCCAACCTATGGCCCACGGGACATATCCAGCCCGCGACACGGTGCTATCCGGCCCGCGACCTCAATTCTGAAATCTGTCATGTTGCGTATAAGTTTGAATTTGCCAGCTAAAGACAGTCGCAATAGACTGTTACTGTCACAGTTGCGTCTTTATAATGAGAATATTGTCGCGACTTTACTGTGGAAAATTGTGGCAGCTGTTACTTTAAAATTTGTCACGGTCGCAATTTTAAAAGTCACGACTTTGAAGTGGCCCGTGACATGTGTGTCACAATTTTATATGGCCCCCGGGCTAAAAAAGGTTGGGCATCACTGATATAGCCAATCCCATTAATATGGTTTATGCAAATTTGTGTTGTGTGTACCACATAATTTATAGAATTTGTATTTATTCTTCATCCAAATAAAAAAAAAAAAAAATAGATAATCTCTAATTTTTAGATACATTCTATTTTTACTTTAACAAGCAGTTTAATAACATTGGTGATTTACTGAGACCACAAACCCAGTTCTCTGGTCAGGCATTACTAAACAAATAAGTAACCACTAGAAAGAAGCGTGTGGACCCATAGATCTAAAGCAGTACAATTTGCTGTATGAAAGCAAAACAATCTCATTATGAAGTCATCCTGCTCCTTCAGATAAAAAGAAAATCTCAGTGTTTAAAACAGATTAGATAATGTATAGTGGAGCGCCTGTGATCTTGCTGTGTTTTAACTTGGTGGAGGATAGCTGAACACTGAGAGGATTGAGCAATCGGGTGAAAAATCACACATAAACACTGGCTAAGTACTGATAAGAATTCTGAAAGGCAAACAGTGAATTCCTACTAATGGATAAGTCACCACACTAAGATCAAGTCTACATACACACCCTAAGTTAAATATGATTTCATTAACTTGGGTTACGTGGCTCAGGGAAGTTATTTTCTGATGCCTGTCAAATTAAATTAAGTACATATAAGCAATCCATCATTTTCAACCGTGTTTGCCTTTGCATGGGCAGTGTTTTCAACAAGGCAAACTGCTAATGTCACATTGCTGGCCTCTTGACACTACACTGTAGTGTCAGGCAGAAAGGTTGAAGATTAAACAATTCTCAGGGGTCTGTGAGATACTAATCTTTAATGTTGTGTGGGGAAAAAAATTAAATCAGTACGTCAGAAATTAGTTTTCTCCTTAAAAAAAAAAAAAAAGATAAGAAAAGTTTCCTTTATTTTATATAGTGAGATTAAAAAATGAAAATGGATGTGATTTAGCCTTTAATATGTTGATGCAAGCCTTCGAAGACAACCTCCTTTCATCTACTTTTCAAAAGTAACAATCAGGAAAGAGTGGACAGAGCATCTCAAAAGGTAGTTGTCTGCTGATGGCATGTGCAGCACCTTCTTTTCCTCTGGTCATCAGTATATCACTTGATGTTTACTAACCTTATGTAGGTGACTGTAGAATTTGCTCACACTCTATAAAAAGACAAAAATAATATTTGTAATAACCAAAAAAAAAAAAAAGTTTAGAATTCTTCTTCATATTCATTTCAGGAACAAGAAAAAGAATATTACCTCTTCCAACCTCTTGTGTCAATCACAACCTACCACTTATTTTGATGTATCCTTGTGATATTTTACTTGTATTGTTTATTGCAATTTTCCCTTGTCTGTATTCTACTTGTATCGCTGAATTGTACAGCGCTGCGTAAATTTGTGGCGCTTTATAAATAAAATTATACGTACTTACATTACATTCTACTAAATTTGTATAGAAAACATTTGAATAAATATGAGAATTTTAGTGGCATAGTTACTGGTTCATGCTAGGTAAGTGATATAGCCTAAGGTTTGAGGATCAACTCTGACCTTAAAGCTATTAATAGCATGTCAACATTTGATAGTTTGGTGAATATGTATTGACAATATTATATCTTTTTCTTTATATTTTTTTACTTATTTTTAGTCACATAGAACCAATATCACTTACGCAACTTTAATACAGTGTCTAATTACATTTTGATTACAATATGTTAAAAATTATAATAAAGGTGAACATCTCTTTAATCCCATAAAGTGTATGATTCAGATAATAAAAAAATGCCGTTGCCTAATTGTTTAGCTACTCTGGGTAAAGGAAGAGACCTCAGTAGAAGCTGTTGACATTCCATGTGGAGTAGTGGCTACGGTGTCAGGGAAGCCTAAGGAAAATAGGTATTTACATAGGGATAACTGTGGCTGAATCTGCATTTGTTTGACATGCAAAACAGAAAAGAAACTCTAAATCTGTCCTTTTAACAATATAAAGCTAGGGCATAGAATATTGCTAAAGGGGATCACATTTTGATTGGTTTGCTCAAACCTTAGTGCCAACATTTCCTTTATTTTAGTAGTTGGAAAGTTGAAAGTAAAGTTGTATAACATGTATTTGACATAGCTATGCGTTTTAGTCATGTGTCTATATTATTGAGGAAATGATGCTGTGTTCTCTAAGAGAGTGAGTATAATAGAGTGTCTCTGAAACATTTTTGGCACAAGATTTTGTGTAATAGCCATTAAACATCTATGTGGAAAATTTGGAGTAGTTACTATGCAAACAGTACATTCACAAAACAGCCTAAAGCTGTACTACAGACTAATCAAATAAAGGGATTTCTACATCACCATGTCAGAAGTACTTTTGTTAAGGTAGAAAGAGCATCCCATTCTCTATTGCATTACTGAGTATGAGGCCAGAGGGCAGGCAAAGAACAGTGATTTACATGAGTTTTCAAGAAAATGTTCTCTTTATTTCCTTCTTTCTTTTGTTTTAGGACAGGGTGGCCAATTCAGCCCCCAGAGGCATGCATTGGATCCTGCCTGCAGTAACTGGCAGACATCATTATATCACTCCTCCAAGGAATGATCCAATCATAGACTGTCCAAATGAACGGATCTGCAAATACTGCCTCAGGCTATGTTACTATGTGTGCATCCAAAATTGCTAAAGATTTGTCCTTTAAAGTTGGCTCAAATGACTGGATATTAGCATGAATATCCTGCTTAAGGAAACAGTCCAGTTTTTAACTGTTGTTTGCAAAAGTTTTGCTTGATAATTTGATCTATTATCAAATTGATAAAACTTCTAATTTCTTAGAAATAAGAGTTTGAATATGTCCCTCCCCCACTGTTACTCACATCTAGTCATGCAAAGATTTGAATGACAGATTTGTAACCAATAACAACAGTGGTGGTTGTGTGACCTGATGCTAATTCCACATATTGCTATGTGCCTAGTCTGATAAAAGTAGTTGAGTCATAAGGAGAGCGCATGCTCTCTGGCTTTATTAGGGCATCCTCTCAACTCCTAAAAAGTGGTTGCTTCTGACAGAAATGGCTAAGATCCAATATTTGTACACAGTGTTTCATGTTTCATCCTTTCACAGCTAGGTGTGTGCATTAGAGAGGGAGGGAAAGCTAGAATCATTTATTTCTGATAAGTTCTACAATTTTTCT
Organism: Pipa parva; assembly: GCA_019650415.1. Classification (NCBI taxonomy): domain Eukaryota; kingdom Metazoa; phylum Chordata; class Amphibia; order Anura; family Pipidae; genus Pipa; species Pipa parva. The sequence goes on from WMED01012700.1 coordinate 5,973, forward strand.
AATAGAACATATACTATACCACTAGAGTTCATCATTTAGACTACTGCATTTTGCAGTATATATTATCTACTAACATGGTTCATTTTCAGTTTAAAGCCAAGAAGTGAAACACATGAGCACCCACATCTCTCTAGGAGGCCCAAGCTTCTTGGGGATTACTTAAGGTGATAGCATTGGGGTGATGCAATAACATTACAAAATCCCTTTAATTAATAATATTTTCCTGCTTGGACATTCATTTTTGCAGTTGTAAGGCTTGCGACTTGGAACTGTCTTGCTGATAGAAAAATGTTATGGCCTTAGTTATTCCTGTAGAAGCTCTAATCATGGTAGTTTATATCAGTTCTGTAAAATTAGACATTTAGCGGGTAATTCAGCAATGAGCAAAGTGAGCTCCGGATCCTTTGCATCACTTCGCACATGCTGTTATGCGCTCGCTGATGTCCGCACTTTAAAGGGATTCCAGTCTTGGCGAGACCACTAGAGTCACCTCGCCGAGACTGGAATCCCTTTAAAGCGTTCGCTGATGTCCACCTGCAGGACATCAGCGAGTGCATAACAGCATGTGCGAAGTGATGCAAAGGATCCAGAGCTCACTTCGCACATTGCTGAATTACCCCCTTACTTGGGCAAATAGTACACAAAATGCAAAGATATCTTTTTACCATGAACGGTGATCACGCTGGGTTTGACATGAGATGTAATCACTGCTTTATTAATGAGATTGTGTTTTGTTGTCTAGTATGGCTGTTTGCTGGTGGTCTTTGTTCATAACCTACAGTAGGGCTCTAGCCTTAATGTTATGATAATTTAAATACACAGGATCAGCCAATTCCTTCATTTCTCGAACAGAATTTCCCAGTCACCCCCTGTGATATTTCTTAACTTTCTTTGCTCATGGTGAGCCTGTTGACAGTCATAAACAAAATATTTGGAACCAGGGCACATGTTATCTTACATATCCATAACATATACATAACTCTGCACCATGTTAGGCTAGGGACACAATAGTGTATGTGTGCACTCATTTTCTAAACAAAATTGAAATGCGTCACGAAAATACGCTGGCACATTTACACTGGCATAGTTTTTGGATGTTTTAGATATATCAATACCGTTTTTCCCCGAAAATAAGACAATGTTAATTTTTGCTCCTAAAAACACACTAGAGGGCGAAATTTATTAAAATCGGAAATTACCAATATCGATATCGCGATAGCGATATTTCGTCCATTCTGCCATTGAAATCAATGGTTTGGACGAAATTCGATATCGCAATATCAGTAGTATCGATATTGCGATATCGGTAAAAATTCCAATATTGCGATATCGGTAAAACCTGTTTGATATCGGTAATTTCTGATTTTAATAAATTTCGCCCATAATATGTCTTATTATCGGGGAAACACAGTACTGGTACGGTATATTATCTCGCACTTTACTGCAGCTAGGTCTTATTTTCAGGGGATGTTTTATTTTTGGGAAAACACGGTACCAGTATGTTATATTTCCAGTACTTACTGCAGCTAGGTCTTATTTTCAGGGGAAGCCTTATACTTCTAAGGTTGGAAAAAATTGCACTAGGTCTTATTTTCGGGGAAACAGGGTAGGCATTATTTCAATGCTTTTCTTCCCTGTGTGACCGCTATTGTTCAATTCCTATTGCTAATAATCCAGTTTCATTGTTCGCTTTTGCGTCCATACGCTAGCAAAATGCCTCAGGAAGCATTCCGGAGCCTGTTCCTCTCTATGAAATACTAGTGTGACAGTGTATACATATCGGTCATTACTTTCAATGTTTTTTTCACGATGTGTATTTTTGGAGTTTTTTGCAATGCTCTTTTCTTTAAGAAAAAATGATGCGCACCTATACGCTAGTGTGACCCTGGCCTTAAGTATCTGTTGCTACAACCTCCACGCATTATTGCATAGTTTATCACAAATGCGGCAGATTAACTCACTACTAAATCTACCAAGTGGGAAGTTCCCAGCTATGAGAATACTGACAGGCAATGGATTTTAAAAACAATACATGTGTCGCTCAATAAAACCAAACAAGAATTGTAATATTTATTTGGACATTGAGGGAGTGCTGTTTTCTGCAGTCTACCAATGATATTTTAATTTACCACAGCAGAGACAGCACAATAGCCACTTCTGCTCAAAGTAACAAAGAATGTGTGTGCAGAATAGTTTACACCCATAAACTTACTGATCAGTTATTGGCAAATGCAACAGGAGATTGTTCTTCTTTATGTTATAAAAACTCAACAAAAGAAAATACAAATTCAAGGTTTTTCATTATCTCCAGTTTTTGTACTTTTTCTAAAATGTTCCCTTTTATTACAAATTTCACCATTGATTTTTTGTCCTTTTATTTCATACTTACAAACATACAATTCCTATATTTCATCCAGACAGACATATTTATCTTTATCACCATAGAGTTATTTTTTCTTTCCCACTTGTTCCCCTCTTGATAAATATGCCCCAATGCCCAACTTTTTAACTTTTTGTTAGCTTATCTCTCTGGGAAGGAAATATGCCCACCCTGAATATCTGAGGTCACACAGTAGGACTGACCCTAAACGTGATTCAAACTGATGTAGAAAGCGAAAAAAAAAAATCACCAGTAATTTTCCCTGACTCTTAATTATTTTCAACTTTTTTTAAAATAACAGGCTATTAGCTGAGGTGAACAATGACTCATATACAATCTTTTCCGAAGCAATCATTCTAATATTAGCACTGGTGTAATTATTTCTAAAAACTTCAACTTTAATCAAATTGTGATGATAGGTCAGAGTTTATTTATTTATTTATTTTAACTGTGTACTAGTGAGATATGGAAGAGGAATGCAAATCTACCCATAAATGATTTGCCCAAACACAGAAACCCACTTCCTCTTCTTAAAATAGAATGCCAGGGGCTGCCTTGGGAATGTGAACATTTTCTGTATTCTAATTGGCTTTGGGCGCTTTTTTATTCTGCTGCCTGTTTGCTAAGTAATTTCTCATCTGGCCAAGTTGTTAGGGGTAACCAAAAGCAGCTGATTACTTAATTGTGTAAAGGTTCTTCAGTTTTTTCCCATGATGTGATGGAGAGACTGCCTTCTGCATGACTGGATTCTGGATCAGTTCACTCAAAAACAAGCACATTCTGTCTTCAAATATATCACAAACCTTTCATATTCGCATGCCTGTGATACCTGCACAACCCTTACCTTTACAATAGAGAACAGAATTCAAATTTAAATGATCCCCCTCTGAGGTATAAGATCAATGAACCTGAAGGAGAGATTTCTGGGGTCTTTCTAACATAAACAAACAAAAAATATTGTTCAAAGTGTTGATATTTATTGCTTGAAATGTCTTTAAACTATTGTTAGAAAAATATTGTTTTCATAATTGATATGTATAATGCAAGATTCTGCAGGAAGAATTGGTAAGATATGTACTCTAGGGGTGCAATATGTTAAATGCCAAAAGAACGATTTTGGCCTTTTCAAGTTTATCCCCTGTAGATCTCAGCTGCTGAAACTTTTCTGCTGGATTTTTTCAGTGGAAAGACAGCTATACTAATCAGGTCAAGTATGGCTACCTCTCCATTGCAAAATCCAATGGTAAAGTTTCTTTTGGTAAAAAATCGATCAAAATATCCCAATCGATTTTTGGCGATCAAACAGCTGAGATCTACAGGGCATAAACTTGAAAAGGCCAAGATCGGCCTTTTTGAGTTTAATAAATTTCGCTGTTCTCACAATCCCAGGAGATTTAAGGGTGGGTAGTGGAGGTTTTGGAAAGTGATTATAGGGTTTATATTGCCTGTTGTAATCATGGAATAAAATAATTTTAATTTAAGAAGTTTAGCGTCCTCACAGTGCTCAACTAATACCTATTCTTCAGAGCACTGAAAGAGATTTGGTGCACATCAGAGAAACATAAAGTGTTACTGTCTTGTCCAGTATGCTACTGTGCCATAATTATTGTATCTAGCCATACATATCTTTTATGCACCTTGGTGTTAAATTGCTAATGTATCATTTGATTGCTGGATAGTGGAATTATAAATAGTATTAGTAACCTTCTCTCACTATCGATTTTAAAGCAATAAACTGTACTATAAAATACTTTGTTTGATCTCGTAGTGTGGGCATGGAAGCCTTATTTAAAAAGTTTAATGTATGTATGTATGTATAATTTTATTTATAACGCACCACAAATTTACGCAGCGCTGTACAATTCAGCAATACAAATATAGTACAGACATTAGAAAAGTGCATTGTATTTTATCACAAGGATACTTCACTTTAAGTGCTAGAATGTGGTTGACACAAGAAGTTGGAGGTCCCTGCCCCATAGAGCTTACAATCTAAATGACTGTGAATGGGACTCCAGCCTCTAATTAGAATAATCCTGCTTTACAATTAACAATATTAAACAACATATGGACATAAACAATTCCCTTACAGCTAGAAACAGCCTGTTCACTTAGTTATGTGCATGGGGATTTGTAAGAGTGGTTTTGTATGTAAAAAAGTTTGACTTAGGTGCCAGATGACTTAGAAAAATGTGCATCCTCTGCACATTCAATTGAGTATGTTAATAGAAAGATATTGTCATAATATGTATGCATCATACCAGTAGATCAATCTGTATACTGTAAAAATGATAAAGATAAATTAAAGTATATACCACATTGATTCAGTTAATAGCAATAATGCTATATATTGCATAACTTTGTGGCATTACAGTCCCCTATGGAGATTCCTACAGATGTAACCAAAAATCTAGGTCTGACACATCCTAAAGGGGTCCTATTCCACAACACTGCCCACAGCACATCAGAATTCTTACTTAGTCTCTAGTAGCTCAGATACAAAAGCAAATGCCTGGTTGTAATATAAAGATTTCTGAGTCTAGTATCTCAGTTACATTAAAACATGTCCATTTTTGCTCCGATGTTAGTAGCCTACTTATATTACACAATGCTTAGTTCTACTTTATAACTTACATTCCTCTGAGTTTTATATAATAGTTACATCATGGAGTGCTTAGTTGTAAGAGGGATAATAGACAGGATCAATAAAAAGTGCCTCGTTATTGTTCAGCACCTAGTAGCCCAGATGCAATGTAAAGTGTACTCAGTGCATGCAGACCTAATACACCATCCTGCTACTTGGATCTTTTCAGTCCAGTTTTGAACAGATATGTATCAGTATAAAATATGGTTTAATCAAACTTAGAAAGAGCAGGGAGGTAAGTTGTAACTCCATTACCAGGTTCCCAATGTTACTGGAATCTACTGGGACCATGCACTCTTCAGGGGGAAATTCAGCAAGGTGCGAACTCACCGTGAGATTCTTCGATTCACCTTGCAAAAATGGTTACGCGCTGGCTTCTCTCCTACTCGCGCACATCAGCGAACGCTTTAAAGGTATTCCAGTATCCTCGTGACCACTCTTGTCGCCTCACAAGACTGGAATACCTTTAAAGCATTCGCTGATGTGCGCATGTAGGAGAGAAGCCAGCATGTAACCATTTGAATCGAAGCATCGCACGGTGAGTTCACACTTTGCTGAATTACCCCCGTCAGTCTTGATGGATATGGGCTTAGTTTATTCTGTCGACTATCATTTATATACTGTATGTGTCTTACATGTTTCCTACTGCCTAAATGTAACCATATTGCAAAAAATTTCTTCTTTCAACAGAATCCTACATCAGGGGTCGGCAATCTTTGTAGAGGAGGGAGCCATTTCACTCCCTCCTCTACCGTTGAAAAAGTCTCAGGAGCCGCCAAGGGGGAGATGCGCCTACGTTCCCGATCACATGACCTTTGGTGTCCCATCACAAGAGACGTCAAAGGCCATGGGCGGGTGGGAGGGCTCCTACTTTGGAGCTGCACAATGTGGCTAAAGAGCCAAATGTGGCTTGCGAGCCATGGTTTGCCGACCGCTGTCCTACATAAATGCATTTGATTTTGGTATGAGCAATTTCTTATTAAAATGTTAATACCCATGATTAGCTTTCTTGACAATTGCCTCATGTTTTATTCTGAAGGAGAAAAAAATAACATGTTTGTGATGCTTTCAAAATTCATAACCAATCAGCATGTTGTCCTTTGATTATAAATAAACTGTTGGAGTAGCCAGAATATAGTTAATCAGAATGTAAATTTTAGGGGGGATTTATCTATTACAAAGCAATTGTTGTTGGGCACATGGCAAAAATGGCAGTAATGATACAATACTATTCTCAAGTGCTTGATAAAAAAGAATACAGTATGACAAGGTGAAAGGGAAGTGTACAAATATTTCTCTGACAGTGGGATAAAATCACATCATACAATAATACATATATAGTCATTTCAGCAACTTTCTCTTTCTTTGTAATTGTTGCTTTAACTGTTCTTTAAGGAATTTATGAAGTGATTATTACACTAAATCGTAGAATGTAAATTATAGTTACATTATTGTGCCAGATTATAATTAGTACAAGGAAACAGCACATCTCTGCAACATGTCAGAACTAATTAGTGCTGTAATAATAAATACTGTAGAGAAGGATAATGTGAACGCTGCATAGAATGAAAAACTTTACTTGGGAATGTATGGATTGTTTTTGTACAAACGACGCTATTTGGTTTGAAATCATGTTGTGGTCAGAAATCCAGGAAATGAATCTGTTATTTGGCTTAGGTTAGGAGGATAAGTAGAAGGAGGCACAATAATTGACAAGAGACAGATCTATAACAAGTTATTATGCATTTATATGTGTAACTGTATTCATGCACCCTAAAGGTGCAGACTGTATTATATGTTTAGACCAATTATTAGTTATGACTAAAACATTTCACTTTCAAATAATTAATATGAAGAACCACATTTTTAAGGTGTGTCCCAAAACTTTTACTGGAAAAAGGAACTGACTTTAAGAAAAGCCCAAGAAAACCAATTCTCTACTTATAGAGACCTGAGGACCATCCCACTTTTACATAATTGCACTGGATTTTAACCATGATCATTGGGGCCATGGTCCTTGTTTGATGGTGTAACTCGGAGGGATTGGGCTCTTTTAAGGCTTTCAGTTTCATATTAAACTCCAGCAAATCAATTTATTGATGAATTAGAGATACAGTAAGTGTGAATATTGCATGGTAAGATTGTAAGGTCCGTATTCTGGATCATCATGTTTCACCTATTTTGGAAGTTATTCTCATAGTTATACTTTGTTACAATTATCTCTGATCTACCCTTTCTACATATAAGAAAGTTACACTGACACACTATAAAATTAATACTTGATACACATTGACAGTGATTCATTCTTCCAATACCTTGAGGGGTGTCTACCAAACAAGCGCTATTATTGGAGCACGTGGCCGTGCAGTCGCTACTCTGGGTAGCACCTCACTCTGTGATCCCTAGCATTGGTGACTTCTTCCCATTTTCTTTATGTTACTGTACTTGCAGAAGTGTCTTGGAGAAGATTTTACAAACAACCCCCCCCCCCCCCCCCCCCGCCCAAACAAAGATACAAATAAAACACATTTAAGCCATAAAAATGAAAAGAATAGTTTACCAAAAAATGTTCTTTAGGTATATATGTATTGGCCCTCCTGGTATCAGACTGGCCCTGAAAATTTTTGGTGGACCCTGACAAAACTGATCCAGGAGTCCAGCCTGACAATACAAACTTCCACCCTTGCCATCCTTGTGAGTGGTCTCACATGACAGCAACCTGGTAAGGGGTGGGATCACCTGATGGATCCCCTCGATGCCAGTCTGACGCTGCATCCTGGGGAGATACATTCCAGAATTGAATAGAAAAAAGGATGATTCTGATTTGTCCATATGCTGTGCAAGTGAGAATACAGTGCATGACTGAGACAAGATATTATCCTGCTTACCTTTTTGATTCATGGCTATAATGCTCGTAAAGGACCAACATTATAGAACAAAAATCCCACCCCCAAATATTGCTTGAAAGAATGAGACCAATTAAATGCTGTTTACTTTAGTAATTTTATGGTGTTGTAGAACAGTGTTATGCAAATTTATTAGAAAAAACACAAGGTAAATATTTTCCAATTTAGCTCTGCATACCGTGCTATCCTGGGCACCACCTTCAAGTATCAGGACAAGTTATGCTTGGTGGTTTTACAAAAAAAAAATGGTTGGTGGTGTGCTGGTAAATAATCAAAATCAAGTCCCAGAAACATAAAAACCCTTCATGAGAGATGCAGGGAGTATCTGGGAGAGTATTCAAAAATAGATGTTTCTATGTATATACATACATCTCAAATATCCACCCAGTAACAAACAAATAAAAACTATCCCTTCTCCACCAGCCCAAAACAAAAACTGGTTTGAACAGTGGCAGATAACCAGATAGGGAATCCCCTAAACAAAAATCCCCTCCCACAGCCTGGTGTAACTTAGTAATGAAGGACAGCCTCCCACAGCCTGGTGTAACTTAGTAAGGAAGGACAGCCTCCCACAGCCTGGTGTAACTTAGTAAGGAAGGACAGCCTCCCACAGCCTGGTGTAACTTAGTATAGAAGGACAGCATCCAACTGATTACATAAGGGTCCAGCAGGAAGTATAGAAACATGACAGGCAAAGTAATAAACTGCTAAAGACCTGAAATCAGAAATCAAAGCACTATATCTTAACAGAGAAGTGGAAAATGAGAAGGTATAGCGCCCAAATTAATACTTTAAATGATAAACAACCAAATG
>WMED01012701.1:0-14715 GCA_019650415.1 Pipa parva
AGTTGTTCCGAAGTGAGGCGAACACTACGCGCCTCACTTCGGAGCTTCCTGAATAACCCCGTAAATATTCTTATATTTATAGGGATTTCTGTCGGCAAAGATAATTCAAGTACAGAAACCCATAGCAAGCAAATGTTATTGACTTATTAACCACATGAGAAAAGTGAATGTTATATTCTAATTGACTGATATGGTTTACTAGACCTCGGTAATCTCTTCTCCTCCCTTGTGTTAACTAAGGCTGGGTTCACACTAGCACAGTGCATCATACGCTAATGTGAAAAATATCGCTCAATGTTTCAATATGCTACTTACCTAGTTCCGGACACACTAATGTATGACATGTATACGCTGCGTCTTGAATGCTGGGTGTCACATTTTGGCTGGCGTATGATATGCAAAAGCAAAATGTTACCAGATTGGAAGAGCAGTGAATGCCGAGGGAGCGTTCACACTGTCGCTGGTAAGTATAATAGAAAAAAAAGGCTGGAGTGTATTTTCTATTTATTTTTTCACACCAGCGTATGATGCGCTGCACATCATATGCTAGTGTGAACCTAGCCTAAAGAGAAAATTATCAGAGATTCCTGCCTATATTCTACATGTTGAAGTGTCTTCCAAAGTATTACAATTTCTGCCAAGTTGAAGTCATCTGCAAACGGATTTTCCATATTGACTGACTCTAATTTGATTGGATGTTGATCTCTCAGAATGCACTTCTTCCTACAACACACCTATGTATGTATGTATGTATGTATCATTTTATTTAAGAAGTGCCACAAATTTACACAGTGCTGTACAATTCAGCAATGCAAGTACAATAGAGACATGGGAAAAGTACATTAAACAATACATGTAAAATATTACAAGGATACATCACTTTAAGCAGTAGATTGTGGTTGACACAAGTGGTTGGAGGTCTCTGCCCCGTAGAGCTTACAATCAAAGTGGGAGGAAGACTTACATACACAGATACAAGGACAATAAGAGCTGTAGAATGCGTTGAGACTGAGGTCAATAATTGCAAATAAATAGATCAATATACATAAATACAGCAGATAAACAAATACAATAGATAAATACAGATATTAAACATGAAGAAATAAATAAAGATAAAATAGAATATATACATAAAATCAATGGTAAGGATCAGTGCTAGTTCTCCGAAAGATAGGACTTCAATTTGGTTTTGAACATGGAGAGGGAGTGTTCCTGGTGAAGTAAATGGGGTAAAGAATTCCAGAGGTGGAGGGCAGAGATTAATTTGGTTTAGAACTGATAAAATAATCTGTGTACGGCCACCTTGTTCAAAGATCTAATGACTTTACCTGATTTGAACCTTTCAAAAGGGAGGCACATGAAAAATGACATCTAGTGCCTCTGAAAATAAAGTTAGTGTGAACAATGCAACCCATGGCTGATTACTAGAGAGAACAGCATTTTTTTATTTTTGTTGATGGTGATTGCTTTACTTACATTGATATCTTCATAACTAAATATACACTTTTATAAACAATCTAGTTTTATTTGTTATACACATTTTAACAGCACTGCACTGTTTTTTGTTGCTTTAAAGGTCACTAATGCCAAAAACAGAAAATGCCCTAAATGCAATTACACTATATATTCAGTCTGTGCTTACAAAATTCTGTCGGTAAAGTATGATACTTAGCATAAAAACTGGCACAGTTCCTGAATATGTGTTATCTAAAACGCCACAGAAAACAATGGGACTGTTTAACAAACAAACAAAAGATAAAAACAGACAGAATGCAATAGAAATTCAGTTTCAAAGATAAATTCCTTCAATAAATGCAGTTGTTTCATCTGCCTTTTTTGTCTAAAGCACTAATGCCAATTAATTCTGTATGGTTACATATTACAGTAATGAAAACAAATGCAGTTAGATAGAGGTCCTGTGAACTATGTGACATATTGGGGGTAATTCAGCATACTCTGAACTTACCCTCTGATGCTTCGCCTCTGCTTGCAGACACGCAGACATGTGCTGCTCGCAGACATCAGCGAATGCATAACAGTGTCTGCAAGCAGAGGCGAAGCATCGGAGGGTAAGTTCGGAGTATGCTGAATTACCCCCATTATCTTTTCTAAACACAAAGACACAGGAAGTATATATTGGTAAACCATTATTCATGCTTTTTCAGTGCATGTGTACTATGCTAAACATATGTAATGTTTTAAAGCAGATGCTAAAAACTATTTACTATGATGTCATTGTACATTTGCATTGGTAGATTCAATAGTTTGTGCCAAAGTTCTCCCGGCTTTACATTAAACCCCCACGTGGAGTTCTAAGTTTAGAAATGAGCAGTAGAGTATTGAAAAGCTGACACAGGTCATACAAGGAGTGCACTTTCAGGGTGTGGTTAACCTTTGGCAGGGAAAAAAACTTTTTGTCAACCAATTATAAGAAACGGTGGTTTTATTTTGTTATTAGCTGGTACTGGTTTTAATGTTTGGTGGTACTGTAATTATTTGCCAGTGCAAAATAGTGGCTTACATGCATGTGTGTATTTAATTCAGCACCATGGAGAAGGACACTCAGAGCAGCAGCTTTCCTTGTTTCTCTCACTGACAGCCACAGCCCTTTTTAGTACTAATGCATAGATAGGGGGCAGTGCAGTCCTCACATATGGCAGGAATTTGTAGTTGTATTATACTGTATATTCGTTCACTCCCACATGATCTGCCTCCATACACACACACACATATACTTTTGTATTTTTCCTTAATCCAAGTTGAAATGTAGAAAAAAAGTTATTCCAGGTTATTTGCATTTGATCAGCACAACACTAATCTAATTTGTCTGTGTATAATATGGAAATAAAATGTACACTAAAAAAAAATTAACGAAAACAACAACAAAGATGACCTTTGCCCACCTAATGGGCAAAAAATGCAGGTATAAAAATCTACTGAACGTCCATCTTATCCATTCACTAAAAAAATTAAGTTTCTGTAAAATCCGTACACAGCTACGCATACAACTTGCACAAAAACAGGAACCTGGTTATTAAAGTGTCAGACAGCTGTTCTGACATTATTTCATTTGGACTTGTTTCTACCTATTTGTATTTTGGGTTTACCCAATTTGCCATTGCTTTATACTCTAATGTGAAATCCATTAGCAGATAATACCTGATTTTACTTAGCTGGAAATGGCCATAAACACAATTTCTCCAGGCGTTTTAACAAAACATCTCTCTTTCTCAGAGTGTATGCCTTTATATTAATGGAAAAAGGGAAAGTAAATGGGTGAAATAGGTGTAGTAAGCTGGCATTCCAAAAGTCCATTTTGCAAGTAGATAATGATTTATCTCAACAAAGGCAGACTCTCATATGAAGCTATAATATATAGGTGGCTTAGAAACCATCAAAAATCTGAAAATGTTCTAGACAAATATTGTTTGTGTTTTTTGATAAATCAGCCCCTAAAATGTACTGTTGTTTGTCAGAATGTATGGAATTGGTTTCATATATTTTTTTTCTTCAGAGTAATTTTTAGCTACTGCTTGTAAACATCAGTGGTTTATGGGAAAATAAATTCTGTGCCTGCTGAATCCAATGGGCAGTAGAAATCGCAAACATTATTTTTCAACAAACAGCCCGCACTTGTCAGCTTGACTGGGAAAAGTGGGGGGGGCAGTGTAATGTGCAGAGCCTTACACACATCAATTTCTGTTTTATTGCATTTGTTTGTTGATTAGAGTGTAGAGAAAGATGCTTTGAAGACTTCATGGTTTATAAGCACTCTAGAACCTATTCTCAATGGGTCTCGTCACTTCTGGATGTGTCAAATCAATGCGTAGTCATTTCTGCAATGTGCTATCACTAGCAAATAAACAGTAATAATTCAGAGTCCGACAAGCAGCCTACAGGTTGTTAATAGGTTTTGAGATTTCATTGTCGTGGCTGGGCTGGGTAGGAAATGTATGTATGTTATTATCCTGCTCAACAGACAGATGAAAATTAGAGTGAGCAGCGTTCACACATAAAACAGCTACATGCAAATCACACAGGAGATTATATAACTAAAAAAAAAAATAGAATAGCTAAGACAATGACTTATGTACCAGGATGGTATTCTGCTATCTGTATTAGAAGGTATTCAAACTAACCTGCAGAAGATCTATTGACCTGTCTGGAAACCAGGGATCCTGAAATACAGCCACTGTGGCTAATCGTCAAGAAGACTGGCAGTGCCTATGTTACTAGTACAAGAAGATGATGGGGTATGGGGCACCTGAGGAGTTGTAACTCCTGATTCATGATCATATTAGTTAACTCACCACCCCAAAACAGGGCTCTCAATTTGCTGATCAGGTGCAATCTGATTCAGATCACTTCTTGTCCAAGTAAGCATTAAATTCTAATTTAAAGGTTAACCACTTTATGATGTATTGGAGATCAATAAAACAAACAAACAAGCATTTTCCTAAACTTAGCTCAACTTCAACCCAAACTAAATGTTTTCATGCTGATTTACCCCCCCCCCCCCCCCCCCACATCACTCAAACTGTGAGTCACTTTTGTTGTATAATGGGTTTCCTGCAAGGCATGAGTTTTGTGAAATGGTTCCATGCATGCTAACCTACTTCCTTTGCCTCTAACATTTTAGTTTGCTTTATACCCATATGCCATGAATCATTCTATCAATTACAAAAAAAAATCTAGAAGTATTTATAATGTCTTACAGTGTGCTTTGTGTGAGTAAAGCCTGTGTTATTGCTCCATTAAGGTCTAATTTATTGTATCATCAGTGTTCATATATAGCTACATGAACTCACAGGTGCATGCGGAATGCATTTAGACATACTTGAGAACTCTATAGGCTAGCCTTGATCAGACTCTGATAAAGCAGTGTAATTGTGTCACAATGTGACAGAACTGCTCTGTTTTAAGCTGTCCTCCTCCATTATTGTGTGTGAAACTAGAAGCCACCTTCCCTTTTATCCTCTGTACTCTAGTGAGGATTGGAATACATCTTCTCCATTCCATTTATCACACACCTCTGATGCAATACTAGATCTCACTGGTACTTACTGATGTGCCTGTAGTGTGACAGGAGCTTGAATTTCAGTTATATACTTTCTAGAATTGTTGTCAAGCGTAATAAATTGTGACTTTTGTGGATACCTTGGGAAAATGTCAACTTAAATGCTTATTCCAAGAAAAATATGCTCAAATGTTGCTGCAGTGAGATTCCTACTTTGTTTTGCACATTTTAGTTATAGACCTTACAAATCAAATGTCAGGACTATAGTGAGTTCTTAATAATGTAGATTATCATAAAGTCTTAAATGTTCAGTTTTATTTATCTCAAGTTATATAAACCATTATCTGTGTTAGTGACTATCATTTGTAAATATACTGAAGCTTTTAAACACTTAGGGGCTTATTTATCAGTGAATTAGCACTGCCAAATGAATTTGTGGCAATATCAGTCAATTTGAGAAGTCACTTGTGCGATGGAGAGAATTGTTGCATTGTAATTTTTGGGCAGGGGGATAGTAATGCTGGCATATTGTAGCAAATTTGTCAAAAAAAAGTCATATTGAAGTAAAGTATTTTTCTACATTAATGACCATATACTGTCAATATGAATAAATTATCATAAGGGCAATGCATTTTGGTTGTCAGTATTGGCAACAATAGTCACAACAATCAAGGGGGGGTAATTCACCAAACAGCGATCTTACCCTCCGGATCCTTCGCATTAGTACGCATACCCGGTTATACGCTCGCTGATGTCCTGCACGCAGACATCAGCGAACACTTTAAAGGGATTCCAGTCTCGGCAAAGCTCGCGAGACTCTACTGGTGACGCCTCGCGAGCTTCGCCGAGACTGGAATCCCTTTAAAGTGTTCGCTGATGTCCACGTGCAGGACATCAGCGAGCGCATAACCGGGTATGCGTACTGATGTGAAGGATCCGGAGGGTAAGTTCGCTGTTTGGTGAATTAGCCCCTAAATGATTTGTTTTTACATTCAGTTCAATAGAATATGCAAAGCTGGCAAAGTATGTAATTGTTACAAAATCACATATCTTTGGGACAATTTGCATAAATGTGCTCCTTCCATAGACTTACGTAAAAGACCAAGAGCCTCATTGACTAAAGTGTGAATTCACTTCGCTAGAATTCGAGTCACATTGCCATTATAGTTGACAATTCACGGTTCACTATTGACTAAGTTGTCGAACAGGTGGACAGCGGTGTTCGCTGTCGGATGCATAGTGTGGTGCAGTCAGTCGGATAGAAGTAGGATGAGAAATCATGCGGAGTGAGGCAAATTCGACAAGTGAAGGACAGTGACGTCAATCTCATCATATCCCACTAACTGTATTCTGTGAATATTTTTTTTCTGTGTCACCTTGTCTCTAGGTTATGTTGTCACTTAGTAGCAATTGCCATTCTCACTTTTGAATTAAAAGACATCTTACACAGTACTGGAGCCCTGCCATTAACTCTCCCAATTTTCCAGTCTGAAGTGGTGAAGTCAAACAATTCAGCACAGTACACCTAGTGTCATTTGCACCTTCGCACCACTCCACTGCATAGTCTATAGTAGAAGTACCTGTGTACATGTATGCAGAACGATGTGAAGAGCTCCATAAGATCGCAACTCGCGTACTTGCCTAAACTGGTCTCATATTCGCCACGTTGCAGACATTGCTTAATCAGCAAACATAGGGAAGTGGAGAATAGATGCAAATTCACAGCTCTACGTGGACTACTTGGACTTTAGTCAAGGAGGCTCCAAGTTGGCAGTTGAGCTCATTCAGTTAGGCAGTGCATGTGCTCTTCTCTTCTATAAAGGAAACATTTTCTTTTACGAAGTAAAGACTGTCAGATAACAAGGGTATAGTCACAAAAATACCAGACCTAAATAAACTACAGAGAAGACAGAAGTTATTGTTAGAATTTGCAATTTTGCTAGAGCTGCTAATAAAGCAAAGACATAAAGTAAATATGATTGAAAGACACAGATGTTTTACAGTAGCATAATAACAGCTAGAAACAGTTTTAAGGATGACAGCACATAAATGTAATGCCTTGATCGAAGTTATTGGCACTAGTAGAAATGACACCATTCGGACTTGTGTAACAGACTCTGGGAAACATTTGCTTTGAAGTACAGTGTCTGGCAGAGTAGACACTAACTAGGAATACAGTAACCGGCAAAGTTTTCTGCAAAAAATATCAACATTTGGATTCTGCATTTTTAGCAGCAAGAAAGCATCTCATGCGATACTATCTCAGTGTATGTCTCAACATTTATCATTGCTATTATGCACTCTTGTTTCAACAACAGATTTATGGGCATATTTATCAGAGCGTGAATTTGCCTGCCCAAGTAAATTTGACAGACTTTGCAAAAATATGCCTGTACTGTAGCTCAGACAATGCTGAAATTCTACTAAACTGCATATTCATGATGTAGGGAATAGGTGTGTATTGATTAATGTGCTTATTTTATTGTAGTGAACTTGACCTAAATAGGTGTGTTGCTGGGAGTTGATTATTATTATTAATGGAGTTTAAGGGATCCCCAGCCTTCACCTTTAAACAAGGAGGTATTGGGCTTTGCCCAAAGGGGATCCCCAGGTTGCGGTGGTGCTGAAGAGGTGGCAGAGGAGTAGGAGGGAACTACGGAGAGCAGGGAGAACAGGATACCAACAATAAAACCAGAATCACATGGAGTAGCAGAAACGCAGCAGGATAGCAGGAACCAAGACCTATCAGGCAAGGAGACAGCCAGCCTACAGAGTATATATAGGCAAAGCCTAATGGGGATTGGCTAGCAACAAGCTACCAGATGGGAGTAAACGATTCCTATAATACAAAGCACCTGTGCAAGGCGGGTAAAAAGGAGAGAGCAGGACTGGAATCAGCTACTAATAACTAGAAAGAGATAAAACCTCAGGTGCCTCTGTGGCACAGAGGAAAGATCACCGCCTGCAAACAGAACATTCAGGGTTTGAATTCCTGGACTGGAGTGACTGCTGTGTTACAATTGGCAACATTTTGCACAAATTGAATGAATCCAGTTTAGCAGTAATGTGTAAGAATTGAGATTTTGGTACATTATCCCATAATACTGTAATCAGAAACTGCTCTATCATGAGGGAATCATAATTACAGCATTAAAGTTACAGATCATCTGAGAAGTTAAAGGGGTTAATAAGGGGTTAATGAAAAACAATTGGCAGAGCATCAAGGTGAAAGGATTTTATGTACCCAGTTTTATAGACGTCCTTGTAACTTCGACTTGTGAGATGTTCCACAGTATATGGGTATTTATAATATTTTAGCATGGGGCTTTCATTAAGCACCCAGTGTCAAGTAATCGCATGTTTCAATTTTAATCTATTTTTTAAATCTTTTTGGGTAGCTTATTATTGTTCTCAAGCTTCCATCCAGCCCTTCTGTATTATACAATTTGTGAAGATGTTACTGCAATCATATTTCTAGGAGAAAGTGAATGTAAAAAGTCCATTAGGTTAATTAGTGAATGGCTGGCTTTGAGCTCAGGGACATTATCTGTATATGACAAAATGTAGGTGTACAGCCAAGAAGATTTGGCTGAATGCCTTTCTGATTGGTCCCATTGTACTCTGAATTATTGTGGCACAGAAGGGAGTTTTATTTGGAAAAAAAAAATACATCACTTGGAATGCTGATCATTGACCATAGGAACGGTTGCATAAATAGTCCTTGGTGATCATTGCATGACGGCAGGATAATGTCCTTGGGAAGGCAACATAACGCTGCATGTTTCCAAGCTTTATTTTTAGTGACTGGCTGTCCAGGAACTGAGAGTTTGAAGAAACACTGCAGATAGCAGATTGTCATACAAGGGAGGCAGGTGCACTTGACACCAGCTGGAGACAGATGACTATCCTGGGGTGGATCGTTACTGCTAAGGTTAAGGGCAGTCAGATGATGTAAGGGGCCCAGTTGTCATAAACAAACCACAATAAAGCAATAAAAATAATGCTTGAAAATGCATGTTTTGGTTTTGTTAATGTGCTGTTGTTACTCTCATTATATACTATTATATTATATATGTTTGTTTATGTATGGAGCAGAGAAGGTTGCCTGGTATCTGTGCCTTGGTCTGGGACAAACAGGTGTCACAAAAGTGTGAATTTTCATGACAAAATTAATTTTGCTACAATTCTCCTCAATTTGCCCATGGAGTAGCAGAGGCAGTTGAGCATATTCCCTGTCACATACTGTATTGTTTCAGTGGAGTGAAGTATAAATGTATCATCTATAAATAGCTGCACTTACATACTGAGGAAAACACATGGGTGCACAACCTAAGTATATAAATGAAAGTACAAACATGAGGTATTTACATAAATTAAAAAAATAAATAAATAAGTTGCATGGATTTATTGGAACAATTTAGTCAATCTCTGGGACCTACTGTATTTATGCTCCCCTCCAACTCCTACAGCACCTGAATCACTATAAGGTCCCCAAGGAATGATGATCACCTGTTCCTTATGCTTGTGTGCATAACCTCCTGCAGCCATCTTTAATGGAGAATGTTTGGGGATTCTCTAGGTGGTCAGTTGCTTAGGAAAAAAGTGGCAGACTGGCTTGGCGGCTGAGTGCTGGGCACTCTGATGTGACTCCCCCACGGCCTGCCACCACATGCCCTTACAAGCACACCTTGACTAGCTCTAATGGTTGCCTGTTAAAAGCTACAATGCACTAATTTAAACAGATATCAAAGGCCATAATCTAGAATCTACCTTCTCACCATGTTCATCTAAGTACTAAATTACATGGAGGTCGACAAACTATGAATATTATCTCTACTAGATTAGCCATTCCAGCAATAATGATTCCGAAGGTCTGTCTACTGGGACTAGTTGAGGAATTTATACACACCAAATATCTAAGAATACTAATAAGATCCTTGTTATTCTATGCCAAAAAACAATAATCATGAACTGGATGAATTGCTCTCCACCGTCCATACTATATTGGCTAAACCTCCTCAACTCCCTCATTCCTATATTTAAACTTGCATATCAAGCAAGAGGTACCCCAAATAAATTCCATAAAATATGGGACCCATGGATTAACACCAATACAAATGAAACAACCTAAAACAAAATGAGCTGCGCATTGACTATAATTATCCTTCCGCCACCAAAACTGACCTAACTGCACGAGGGTACACTGGATAGGGACGGACCGGAGCCCATGTCCCTGTACCCCCCCCCCCTCCCTTGCACAAGTAGTTGTGGGAACTTCTGGGGATATGGGGAGGTGGGATGGTAGTGGGTCCCAGTGTTATTATGAGTTTCCCTTCTGATAAATACATATGTATGAGAAAATATAAAGAGAATGGAAAACAAATAAAATATGTGTGTTAATAGTTATGAGAAGATATGAATGTATTTCACACGTAACAAAATGCACTAATCAATAAACTATGAATGCTTTAAAAAATGTAACAATTGCACTGTTTTTTCTCTTCAGTAAACAATTGAAAAATGTATTGGTTATATGTTAATAATAAGTATAAGTATTAAATTACATCCCTTTAAAACTGAACACATATAAAGTCTATATATTGGGCATCTGATTTCAAATCAGTGCCAGGGTCCTGATAGGACAGGGAATGGGAAATGCCCGGTTATAGTCACATGTCATTTTCAATCTCTTTGCCTCAGATAATTTTACTGGAAAGAACCCAGAACAAATTTCATACAGGGTAGAAAATTGCTTCTAGTACAATAAAAGAAGAGGGCAGGGATAAAAAAGGGTTAATGAATGACCCTACAGGTGATGACTTGTAGAGAGAGAAGAGAGCACAGTGTAGAACCGATGGTGATTATTCAGCGGGGAAGAAAACAAATGGAGTAAAGAGGCACAGGCAATAACCTACTGGTATATTTTAATTCCAATAAACTCTAAAGGGATTCAAATCTGTAAGAATAGGGAAACAGCCAAAAATTAAAAAAAAACATAATCACAAGAGTAAAAAAGGTGAACTATAGCTTTAAATTCATCTCACGATCCTATGCCAAACTGTCCATAAAGAGCATGTGCAGAATGAAAGAAAACAATCTACACATGCGTTTTATGTCCAGTTCGGTGACCTAAGCCAGGGGGCGAGTACTCTGTGGGGGTAATTCAGCATAGTCCTTACTTACCTTCCGATCCTTATCCTCTGTTCGTGCTCGCTGATGTGCTGCGCGCCCAAGGACTGGAGACTCATGAAAGAGTATTATTTATTGTCTATTTTATTTAGCCATCAAAATCTATTACATTGATTCACCTTTGTTTAAAGTGCACCTGTCACCTCAAATCTCTGATACTAATTTAGGTTCTACTAATGAAATAAATGTTTTGTAAATATATATTTAAATAAATGTACCTTTATACAGCGTTTCTCTCTGACATCTTCCCTGTCAGCCTACCTTTACTTTCTGAGTCCGGTTGGGCCGGGCTAAATGATTGACATTACAGCTCCTCCAATCAGATCCCTGCTAGATCATGATTTAAGGGATCTGATTGGAGGGGCTATAATTTAAGCAGGGCCGATTCTACTGATGGGCAATGTGGGTGATGGCCCATGGCGCAATCTATTAGAGGGGCGCTGTCGCCCACATCGCCCATCACTAAACTTGTCCTCCTCCCTGCGCCCCCCTGCCCCGCGATACCCCCTGCTCCGCGCTGCCCACTCATGCTCCTTGCTGCTTCGAGTCTTCTCGGCTGTATTCAGCAGCTGCCGGCAAGACCCGAACATCTAAGGATCACCGTTGCATTCAACTTACCTCATCAGAGGAGGTGCGTCGCTGGAGCGCTGTTGGAGGTGAGTGGGGGGCGCGAGGGGAGAGGCCCAGGGCGCCAATAGGGCCAGAACTACCCCTGAATGTAAGTCAGAGAAGATGACAGAGAGAAATGCTGTATAACGGTACATTTTTAAAAATACATACATAGTTACAAAAACATTTATTTCATTAGTAGAACCTAATTTAGTATTATAGTTTTGAGGTGACAGGTGCACTTTAAGACTTTTTTTGTATTTGAGAACAGAAGTAGATATTTTTTTTCTCCTTGATAAAATCATTGGAGTGTACACTTTCATGCTAAGACATTATCATTAATGAGGCTCCCTCACTCATTCACTTTCTTTATGCTAAGCATTCCCTTAAGTGCTTCTGCAGGAGCTGTAAAATGTAATAATTAAAGCAAGGCGAAAAAGGTTGTTGCCCTTCTGTGCTAATGCAATTGGTTGATCCTCTGCGTGTAAGTGTGAAGATGAGCTTGATTCGGTGTAGGTCTCGGTGCCCTCTTTTAAATGAAATCTTATTCTGCCCTTTGATAAATGCCTGTTGTATCTGCTGCTTTGATGAGAAGCATCTCCGTGCTTTCTTTTGCAAATGGCTTCTGTAATTAATTCCACAATCTTTGTCAGTTCTCTTGGCTTGTCCATTACACCCCAGGCAGGAATATTGATAAATGACTTTGGCTATTATGCCACTTGCATAAATCTTGCTTGTTTTTAGATGTTTCTGAGTGGGATGTTATACTCCCTGCACATTACACATTTCCATAAGTCCGTGATTATCATTGACATGCTATATGGTTTAATACTACCATCCTAATACCCATTAATCATTATACACATCTCATTTCTTAATATGTCATTAATAATTCACTTTGTCTGGCTGGCAGATCATGATGTGGATATGTTCATGAAAAGTGTCCTAAATATGCAGGATTTTACCTTGGGATATTTTAGTGGCTATTTTCCTAAAATCTTTTTTTTTTTCTTTCGTGAAATTGAGGTCATACACTTTGCAGTAAATGGTTTATCTTCTGGACTAGCCCTATTAAAAGAACAGCCAGCTATTATTTGCACAGACGTGTCCAATGGATTTGCTCACACGACTGGGCTTAGAATAAGAGACAGTTAAAACACTGCATATCTGACATTATAATAGTATGATATAATGCAATGGCTATAATTAATGAGTTAGTTCTATTGTACAGTGATATTAAATGTCTCCCTCAAAGAGAAAAGAATCAATAGAAAAGATGTTATACTCGTGACTTTACTTCAAGGATATATAAAAAGGGCAAACTAGCCAATTTCCTAAACTACAGTCCCATTATGTTGCCAAAGAATTTTGGGAGCTTGTACAAGAATAACTGGAGAGGTACAGCCAGTGCTTGAAAGGGGTTGGAATCAGGTGGGATTCCTTATTTTCTTTCAGCTTTGATGTATTATAGAGACAGTAAATGGCACATTCTAATGGAGCTAGGGTGGTAAATCACACGTTTTAGTGAAGCTAAAGAAGGAACTGACATTTACTAATGCTGCAGGGTAGTGATTAGCATTTTGTAATGGTGATTGTGCCTAAGCACAGTAGGTCTTTCCAAAGGAAGCAATGGGCATAGCTGAATAAAGCAGTGATAATGGTTAAAGTGCATATCTGTAATGAAAGAAATTCTCCGGCACTCCAAAGTGAAAAAATTAAAAAGTTGCTATTTTATTGTGACTCCATGGTCAATGAACATAAAAACAAGTAGTACACGTCAAAGGGCCTACGCGTTTCGTGCGCAGCACTTATTCATGGCCATGAATACAAATTGGTTTCAAATTCTTCTCTCTGCTCCTGGCACCCAGCACTTGTTCTAAAGGGATTGTCAGCGGCCATTTTTTTGTTTTCTAAAGTGCATATCTCTCTACATTTTACAATTTTTTTCATGCTTTGGGTGCGTTCTAGTGATTTCCATTAGATGTATGCTAGTGGGAACAGGTATTAATGAATTATTTGTAATTCTGATATTGGCAGAAAGACCTTGCAAAAGCTCAGACTATCCAATTTTAATTCAGAAGATTCTTGCCTTGAATTGCCAAATGCCTATACAGCATGAGATTCCTTAAACTATAGTCAGATGACATCTTTACATATGCAGTACTAAACTTTAGTGAGAAGTTTTGCTCCCCAGCAGTTATTTCATGTGAAGCAGAATGATTGAGTAGGCAGCACTGATAAACTCCTGCATCAGGAAATGTGTGTGTGATGTGCACTGGCCGGTCTTCCATGAAAGGGTGCCCTCCTCTGGACATTTTTGCCCTACTTACTACTTAATGTCTGTGCATAAGTTAGCTTTCCACAGTAGCAGCCTCTGTAATCTCCTGTAAATATGGTTAATTTATGAGGCCAAAAGGTCAGCACACTGCTTAACCAACAGCAGTCAGGCAGCTTTTTCTTCTTGTGTTGCCTGACTTGCAAAAGGAAAAAGAGGAGGAGTGGGGGAGGAAAATGGCAGCTCTCTTTAGAACTAAACAGTGAAACAAACAGGAAGTTTTATTTCTTCCCAAAATTTTTTTTTTTAACTATTTGCAAGCAATTGGCTTAGTACAGGGGGTCAGCAAAGTGTGGCTCGTTAGCTGCTTTGTTGTGGCTTGGAGCGCATCTCCATAGCCCCGCCCATGACCTCCGATGCTTCTCATTGGACATCAGCAGGTCCTGTGATCGGGAAAGTGCACTCCTCCCCCTTTGCGACTCCAAAAAAATTGTTGCTGCTGGAGGAGGGAGCTAAATGGCTCCCTCCTCTTCTAGGTTTGCCAACCCCTGGCTTAGTATAAAGGAGTTTTATACAAGTGCTGGTCAACGAATTAGAATAATTTGAAATAGTGCAATCATGAAAT
>WMED01012702.1:0-14715 GCA_019650415.1 Pipa parva
ATCACTACTTCAGCCTCCTACTCCACACAGGTTGCTTCCGCACCTGTACATTACAGATATAATCTAACTATACTTCTTCTTTAACTAAGGCAAATTGATCAGTGACTTCAAACACCTTTTGTCCACCTTTGAATAATATATAACTTTTTGTTTTCAGTTAGCATCATGTTCAATGGTGGACTGAAACCTGTCCCTTCTTGATTTAATTATAACCTCAAGCTATGACATATACTTGCTCTATCAAATAGCTCACTTAAATTTTTTTTTTATCAAATAAAATGTGGAACACCGTCCGCTTTTGATCTGGATTTTTATCTGTTCCTTCAAAGTCTTTATTGCGCACAATGTGCTTCCAAAGAGGAAAATTCCGCTCTCTTATGTAGAGAATGTTATTTAATGCAGAATAAAAAAAATAGCTTAACAAAGCAAATGTCAAACAAGATCTTCGTATAATCATTAATTAAGCTTTGATTTTGTAAAAGGTTAAAAAGAAGCTTTGTTGTGCTTATAAATTAAAAATTGCATACAGACCAGGCAACAGCAGGGTAATGCATTTCACATATCACTTTTCTGTTTGACTGTTCCTTAGAATTCCTGCCAGATGAGGTCAGAATAGAAAAATGAATATTTCTGTAAAACAGATACGCTGAACTGCACTTAACTTAGAATGTTTTTTTTTTTTTTTTTTTTTGAGTAGTAAATGAGAACAAATTCTTTTGGTTATTATTCAGTTTACCTTCGAGTTTAATTTATGTTATGAACATACTGGGTTTCCTTTGTACATGGGTTGGAAGACTAACACGTAGTGTTGAGCGATGATATCGAGAAAAGTTGAAATCGGTACGATTATTACAATTATCGATGATCCGATGATTTTGCAAAAATCGTACCGATTATTGTCATCACTCGATAATATCGAGCAAAGAACCCACTAAGCCAGCTATATAAACCATACCCAGAAACAGTTCGGTTACAGTTTAAAACCCAATTATTTCCCTATGGAACCCCCCCAGTGCCACCTGTTGGTGAGGATATAAACTGTATTGAAGTTTGTACTTTTACAAAGTGCCACCTGTTGGTGAGGATTATGAACTGTATTGAAGTTAGTACTAATCCACAGATTTACAGAATTACACAGTGCCACCTGTTGGTGAGAATATAATGTTGCATTCAAATTAGTACTGATTCCCAGAATCACTCTCTTTGTGAGTAGTTTTTTTACCCTTGTCGCAGTTTCATCTTATTGCCTGATGAAGCTTGCATTTATCATTTATTCTGTTATCCAATAAAAGGTATCACCTATACTCTCTTGTCTTTCATTTTTACTCTCCCTAAGCGTAATAATACATGACTTTATAGGCTACCTGAGTTTTTTTAGTGCCTGAAAGGCAGCCCCTGCTCCCCCTAGTGATCATCACTGTAAGTGGGATTAGTTCTAGGCCTTTTGGCTAAGATCTAATGTAGAGCTGGGCTTACCTAATTACTTCCATAGGGAAATAATTGGGTTTAAAACCATAACCAAGCTTTGCACTTTTGCTGGTTATGGTTTACAGGGGCATTCATTACAGGGGCATTCAATAGAATGTCCCTGAGTGCAGCAGAGAGCTGTAACAACAGAATAATCACACAAAGCCACACAATTATATTTAATCAGCAGTTTAGCCTCTTCATGTGATTTTGTTCTGGTGCAGTGACTGCCTAAGAAGTTTAAGACTGAAGCATGATCTATTGCTAAGGAACGCTTTTCACTGTAAGTGGGTTTAGAGGTGGGGGGGGGGGGTTATAACTAATTATTTCCATAGGGAAATAATTGGGTTCTAAATTGTAGCTGCATTCTTGCTGGCTATGATTTAAATAGTCATAATCGTTGTCATCCATTCAAAAATCGATAATCCGTCAGATGACATCACTCAATTCTTTACCCAGCATGCAATGAATTCTACACAGTAATGTACTTTGTAGAGGCAAAATGACATAAACTGCAAGTCCATCCAGCACAGTCTATTCCTCTGCAATATGGACCAGTATGGTGACATTTCTGGACTGGCCCACAGGGACATCAAGCGTCACAGTCTGTCAAAATAGTGAATTTAACAAGACATACTGGCTGAAATGGATCAAGTGGTGTTAACTTAAAAAATAGACTCAAATTACTTTACATCCATTTGTTAGCAATTTGTCATCCACTTTGCATCCATTTTGTACCAACTGCACCTGTTTTTTTAAATTTTTTGCGAAAATCAGTGTTTAAGAACAGGCGCACTTGATTTATGAAGGTTAGAACGATTTTAAGACCTGTTATAAGAAGTAAAATTACCACCTGCCTGAACCCTGGCGTTAGAGAACCAGGTACACATTTGTGTAAAAAATATTAGCAATAACTATTTTGCGTCCTTTTTTTTTTTTATTTACACTAATGACTGGTTTGTATAAAAAATGTTAGCAATTTCCTTTTGCGTCCAAATGTTAGCAATTCCCATCTGTGCACGGATATTGCTAACGTTTTGCTAATATTTGGACACAAACAGAAATTGCTAACATTTTTCACACAAACCAATAATTAGTACAAAAAAAAGGACAGAAACTGCTAACATTTTTTATGAAAAAATTGAAGTTATCATTAGGCGCACTTTTAATGGTAAATAGCTGTTATTTTTAAGTGCCTATTTTTCCATTACGATAATACCACTTGATACATTTCCCCCATTGTGTTGCATTTGCCAGTTCTACTTCACCAGATGAAAGTGGTAAATTAGGTTGTTGATGGCAGGGCTGATACCGCCTGACTGACTATGCTGCACTACACAAGAAATCCCGATCAATGGTATTGGAATCTGCAGCTAGTGAATCAGGAGTGGAAAGTTTCCGGCTATTCGATCACAACCCAAAGTAATGCGAATATACTACGAAGGTGAATACACAGAAAATCAAAAAGACTGTGGATGTGAAACCATCTCCATTAATCAAGTCCCCATTATTTAATATATTCTTGCACTTAAAAAAGACATTGAAGCCAATTTTAAATTGTTTTAGCTAGGTAGCTTTACCAATGAGGCTAGGAATGTGATAACGCATACACTGTATACCCTGTAATAATTATAACATAGTAAAACATTTACTTAAATGGGTTACTGGGGTTTAATGATGCAATGTGTGTCATTGAGGGGTCAGGGCTGAATTATTTTGGAGCCCACTGGTTAGGTTTGGGGCCTGAATGGGACAGGATTTGGCCAGGAAGGGTGGAGTTTAGACAGGGAGTGTGAAGATACCCCCACTTTAGGTATTGCCACAGACCTTGAGGGCTTCCCCAGAGACCCGGTAACATTTTTCTGGTGTGTAGGAAAAACCACTCCCTCTGGTGATTTGAAAAAAATAAAAAGGCAGCAGAGAAGCTCCAATAATAGGTATTTTATATCTGATTTCAATGGGAAAATACTTTTTTTCTGTTTATCTGAGCTGGAACATTTGATTAGTTATCTTGCAGCATACCCAAATGTAATTTTATTTGGGAAATGAAACTTCCCCTTTAACTAATTCATTAATAAATTATTGTGCAAAATGGTACAGCCTGGGACTTCATTTCCCAGAATTCAAAGGATAGAAGCCCTACTTCCTCTGACAGGCCAAAAAAGCTGCCAGCTCAGAACCTGCTTCTGGGGTCCCCAGCCACATGATCATGGCCGTATGATGATAGTGCATGCACAGGAAGTGCATTACACCATTGTTCATCCCAGCATGCACTGCTAGCACAGTTGTATTGCAGGGTTGGGGCACACTCATGTTCTGGGGTAACAAAGGACCCTTGCTTTTCAAATTCACAAAAGCTGAAGAATAACATAATCCAGCACTGTGAAGCAGAGTAAAGGGCAAGTGTTACTGTGTATGTCTCAGTGTGTTTTTGTGTGTGGGGTTATACACTGTATGTGTTATGTGTATGCGTGTTTTATCTGCACTGTTGCACTGCATCATTGTGTGTGTGAGTATGTATGTATGTGTTTCTCTGTGTATCACTGTGTGTAGATATGTATGTGTGTGTGTGCCTGTGTATCACTATGTGTGCGTGTGTGTACCTGTGTATCACTGTGTGTGTGTGCCTGTGTTTCACTGTATTTTGTATTGTATTTATTCTTTTATATAGTGCTGATATATTACACAGCGCTTTACAGAGATTCATCATTCACTTCAATCCCTGCCCTGTGGAGCTAATAATCTAGTTTCCATATTCAGTCACACACACATAGACAGACACACAGATGTATGTTTTTGGATTGTGGGAGGAAACCCACACAGGTGCAGGGAGAACATACAAGCTCCATGCAGATGAAGTCCAGAGTGGAAATGAACCCAGTACTGCAAGGCAGCAGTATGTCTGTGTGTGCTTGTGTATCACTGTGTGTGAATCTGTATATGTGTACCTGTGTATCATTTTGTGTATGCTTGTGTGTTAAATAGATAGGTAAGGCAGATAAAAAACGTCTTTTATATATGGTAGAGTTAAATACAACCAATATATTTTTTTACATATAACAAGGAGTAGTACAAGAGGTTATTCACCTCAGTTACTGGGATGCTGAGCTTGTCCAGTACATACAGCTAATGCTTGTAATTAGTTAGAGTCTAGTGGGAAGCATCACAGCAGCAGGTAGAAAGCCATGACTGTGGGCCCCCAAAGCATCAAGAAAATGGACGGAAATGCCTGTAATGTGAGTCAATCCTATTACAGCCATAATATAAAGTATTGTATTATGTGGGCAAACTAGAGTACTAAGAAAGATTATTAAAACTGGACTTGTTTAGTCTAGAAAAAAGAAGATTAAGAGGTGACCTAATAAACATGTATAAATATATCAGGGGTCAGTACAGAGATCTCTCCCACACTCTATTTATGCTAAGGGACATCCTCTGCGTATAGAGCGGTGACGGTGAACCTTTTTGGCACTGAGTGCAGAAAAGTGACAGCACTTACCAGCACCTATCCTGAAGTGCAGGCGCTGATGAGTGACATCATTGTGCTTGCTCCACAGGAGGAGGTCTGCTGCGGCTATAATGTCGGGAAGCGAGCGCTCCTTCAGTAAAGGCCGCGGATCTGACCTGAAAACATTCAGGTTGGGTCTGCAGCCTGCACTGAAGGAGTAATCACTCGCTAAGGGGATCAAGGATAACAGTGATGGCAATGGCACATGTACTCTCTCTGGCACACATGCCATAGGCTCGCTATCACTGGTATAGAAGTAAGATTTTCTGCATCAACATAGAAGGGGGGTTTTTACTGCAAGAACAGTGAGGTTATGGAACTCTCTGCCTCATGTTTTGTTTATTTTTTTGCCTTCCTCTGGATCAATATTGCAGAAAATAGGCTGAACTGGATTTTAGCGCGAAACGCGTAGGCACAGCTACCACTGCTTTTAATTTTTTATGCCCATGGGGTCAAACAAAGTTTGATTTTTATTAACTTTTGGAGTGCCGGAATCATTGTTTGTGTCTTTTTTCAGCCTTATAGACTATGTTACTATATATAGATTAAAGGGGTACTAAAATCTGTAAAAGAAAAAAAAAGTGCTTTGTATATATTGGCCACCTTATTTTAAGTACAACAAGTGTTAAAATGACAGGTTTAGGATTACCAATTTTGCCAAATAATCATAGCAATGGAAGAAAAAACAAGCACTTGGGAAGCTATCAGACAATCCTAGCCCTTCCTCCAGTTATTTGTGTGCAGCATTTAACTCTGAGCTGTTTTAGGCTTCATTTCTTCAGGTTTTTGTTTTTTTCTGAAGAAAGTGAATATTAATTAGTTTCAGGAAGGGAGGAGCATGCTCAGTTAGTGAGCATAGTCCTTGACTAAGGGAGTTGGAGCTAGGATTATATGAAAATCTCTTCTCCCAAGTGCTCAAAGTTCAGTAACCTTGTACCTGTCATCTTTACATTTGTTGTACATAATGGTAGGTGGCCAGTAAATAGAAAACTCTTTGGGGGGAATTCACAATAGTGCGAAGTTAGGTGCGAAGACTCCGCACCTCACTTCGCACTGACTGATATGCGCTCGCTGATGTCCTGCACGCGGACATCAGCGAGCGCTTTAAAGAGATTCCAGTCTCAGCGAGGCAACTCTTTTGGTCTCGCCAACACTGGAATCCCTTAAAAGCGCTCGCTGATGTCCGCATGCAGGACATCATCGAGCGCAAATCAGTCAGTGCGAGGTGAGGCGAAGAATCCGCACCTCACTTTGCACTATCGTGAATTCTCCCCCTTTATTTATACGCTTTAGTGTCCCTTTAACCTTTCTGTTTTAATCTGAATAATTCTTGGCACTCATGGTGTTTGTTTTACCCACATTTTATAGGTGGACATCTGCCCGAGTCTGGAATATAACCTGTGCCTACCTGCTAACCGAGGGCTGTATAAAAAGAATAATGAAATTCACCCTTGCCTTACAGAATTATGACATCGGACATGAAAAATGTGTGTTAACTCCTGGGCATATGTATCCATTGATAAAAACCCTCTGGAAACTAAATGTAGTATTCCTTCTTAATAGTCCAAGACCTGTAGATAAAGAAAACTGAATATACAAAAAACATTGGCAATAAATACATTTACTTCACATTAAATACTATAACTTCTGTTTTCCAAACGAATGAAAAACCTGGTTAGTTTCCAATCTACAATAGCCAAGGCCTATCAAACAAGTGAAAACAATTTATTCAGAGCTCCAGCTGTCATTCTGTATTAAAGAGAAAATTATGAAGTATTGTCTTGGCTTCAGCTTTTCACTCTTCACAATAGCACTTCCCCCGTTTCTATTTGACAGTTGTGGATATTGGAATAATAGGGAATAGCCTAATCAATAGACTGTGAAGAAACTGAAAGCCGTAGATAGCTGTTCCAGAAGCACCAAGAAATTTGAAATGTAATCATACTGTCAAACAAATTATTAATAAATGTAATGTTCTGGAAGTTACAAGTACTATTACCTTGTTAGTTTCCAATTTAATTTGACTCATTGACACTTTCTTTTTCTCTCTTTCATTCTTTCTTTCTTTTTCTCTTTCATTTTTTATTTTCTATGCATTGAAAGTAATACTTATTGCTTGTTAACTGAATCCATGTACATTGTTTTTTGTAATGACCTTTGTCCATGGGTAATTGGGGGAAAGAGCTAAGCAGGGGCTTGCAGGCATCTGTGGTTGTTAGATTTTCCATTTTTCCATGGACAGGAATGGAAAGTTCTGGTATAATGTAAAGCACAGCACTGGATAATTAAACCAAGACAAAATGGCTGTCCTGATGGTTTAACCCTTAAACAACTGGCACACCTGACAATTTCTTTCACCAAACTGCTCCATCAGTTTGCACTGTATATATTTAAATTTTGTATTTTAGGGCAATATATATATATATATATATATAAAACTTAACTTATAAATTATATATAACTTATATATAAGTTAAGATAAAGCGGTTGTTTTAGTTCACAGATGCAAAAAAAATGAGTATTGCAGTACTTGGTGATACCTTTTTTATTGGACTAACAGTCTTTTTAATAAATGAGCTTTCGGGATCCATATTCCCTTTATCCCTTTACAAAGGGAGGACGGACCTCTTGAAAGCTTGTCTATTTAAAACAAAAGTTAGTCCCACAAAAAATCTATCACCAAGTATTGCAATACTCACATATATATATATATATATATATATATATATATATATATATATCAGAATACTTTCAAAAATAGAAGCGTTAAATCTAGGATTGAAAGGCGATATAGGGTTTTGTGTGGCAATATGGGCCTATTCGGGGAAATTTTGGACTATGTTGGGCAATTTGGACCTCTAATCCACAAGTTGGTCTCTGAGCACTAGAGGCTAGCTGAACTTATTTCATTCACACATTTGTAGAGATTGGCAGTGGCATTGAAACGAGGAACTGGGAATAAATGGAAAAGTAAATGTGTACCTTTTTCCCCCAGGCCTGCACTATTAATTGAACAATTTAATAAAAAGATGGATTGCAAACCTGTCATTAGTAGGTTCTACAGCATTTTCTAGAAGGGAGCTCTTGGATCACCCGCTATAGAACTTACGGTGGATGGCATTTCATTGTTTATTCCATATGAACCCTTTAGTTTCCTTTTGGCTTGAAAACCTGTCTCTGAACATTTGTCCTGTGAAAACTGAGATATTTTTCAGACCTTTCAATTTACAATGTCAAAAGACCAAAAACAACCAATTCACTTATTTATTGGTCCCCTGTCCAGACCCTTATATTTTATGGCCTTTTACCTATTTGGCAGAAAGACCACAAACATTTCCCATTTTTCCAACTTTGGGCAAAATTTAATAAACCCGGAAAAAGGTCGTTTTTGCCTTTCCGAGTTTATTCCCGTGAGATCTCAGCAGTTTCTCATTGTAACTATCGATAAAAATATTGATAAAAGTTTTTTGATTGAGTTTTTCGATCAAACTTTTTAATGGAAAAGTGGCCATACTTTACATTAGTAGTATGGCTAACTTTCCATCAAAAAATTTGATTTAAAACTCAATAGAAATGTTTGTTGGTAAATATCAATTTAAATTCTCAGGATATTTACCGTGAGAAACTGCCAAGATCTCGAGGGAGTAAACACAGAGAGACGAAATTGGCCTTTTCCAAGTCTATTAAATTTTCGCCTATTTGTGTAGATCTTCCTTTGCACATATAGAAAGGCAGCAAGTTTGTCTTTCCCCACAAACAAATTGGTTCAAAATGGAACCCATTTCTCCCTGCTAGTTCATGAAAATACATTTTTATGATTCAACAATACATAATTATATCTTTTGACAAAATTTTCTTGAGCCAAATAGCATAATAACTGTTATATTTAATTAGAGATAAAGATTGTGCGTAGCAATTAATTTTATCTGCTTCAGGTGTAATCCAATTATTCACACTCGCCCTTATGAACCATACATTACAGATCCATTTAAATAGAGGGATCTCACGGATTTGCAGATTTTACACAGAAGACTGCTATTTTTTTTTTCTTAACGCTGACAAAATAATAATTCTTAAAATTCTTTTAGGTGTTGGTGTGACAGCTTTATTGCAGGTTTTTACACAAACAGTTCAATAGCTGAGTTAATGATAATTCCCATTTTGCTGCCTCAGGAAAAGTCAACGCACATTATGAGAAAGTAACTGTAAAAAATATTTCAGAAGTAAAACTTTTAATTTTGTGTCTTGTTTCAGAACACAATTATATCTTTAGGCCTGACATATTACTCTTTAACGCTCTCCAATGAAGCTTTATTTTAATATTTTGGCTAAAAATGGATTGTCTTTTTCTATAAATAAACTAGCTCAACAATAACAAAAAACGAAAAACCCACTTTTACACCTTAAACATAATAAATAAAAAGTGTCCCCTGAAGCAAAAAGAAAAATAGGGGAAAGGGGAGTTTGACAGGTTTAGTGAGGAGGCTGTCAGGAGGAAGGGACTGTGAGAGGAAGGTTGGGATTGCTAGGGCAGGAGGGGAAGCACCATTTCAGCACCAGAGAAAAGTAACGTTCCTGTCCACCCACTCTTTATTTATAAATTGCGGATGCTTAAAAAAAATACACTACTGTAATACTAGCACTATGGAAATAATTAGTATAAACTAAATAAACCCCATCTAGTAGGAGTCCCTGGGACCCCCACATCTCCCTCCAAAATCCTAGCATCTCATAGCATAGCATCTCAGCAATTAGCCAATCAGGAGGAGGCTTGGGGTATAAAAGGTTCCTCTGAGGCCAAGCTTTTTTAATTGCTGAGATGCTATGAGACAATCAGCAACAAGTATAAGGTATATAAAGAGGAAAAATCCCTGCAGTTCCCTTACAGGTATGCTCCTCGGCTTTAAATAGTGTCCTCAGGAACCCTATAAATAGCAGAGGAGTTGGTGTAGAGCCTCAGTGCTGGTGTGGACTGCAAAGAAGAAGGAGCTGCAGGATTTTTTATTTTCTGCACCGGCAGTGGATGAAGACCAGAAGATTCACTTGGATTATGCCATACCAAGACAGCAAAAACATTTGAAGAGCAAGGGCGTGGACGACAACAGTAGCCCATCCAGGACTACTTCATGGTCCCAAAGAGAAGACTTCAGGAGCAGTGAGTATATTGATTACATAGCTCTTTTATTGAAAATGTATTTTATTAATTGTTTATTATTATTATTTTTTTTATTTGCTGTTTTTTGTAAATGGTTGTATTTTTTATTATGTGTTAGATTGTTAGATTTAGATTGCTTATTCTGAATTAGATTGTTTTTGTTGTGTAGATTGTTAGTTTTTTTTGTATATTGTTAGTTTGTGTTTTTTGCTAGATTGTTAGTTTATTTTGGTGTGCAATGTTAGTTTATTTTTATTTATATTTTTAATTTGTTTATGGTTTATATCGATTGGATTTGGATAGATTGTTAGTTTCATATTTATTTGTTTGGTATTTTGTTTTTTTGTTTTTTTTCTACAGGTTATGTAATGGCCGGCACCCAATTAGTTAGGGGGCGTGGGTTCACCTCAGTCCCCTCCCCCCATGGTTAGGTAGGGGATTAGGGACTTAGGTAGGGACATAATTAGGTTAGGGCCCCCAGACACATAGCACTGATGGGGTTGGGGGCCATGGGAGGGGATCAACAATTAACACTCTCTAGGTGTAGGACCCCTTCCCCCCTCCAGGTGAGGAAACGACCTACTAGTTTTCTTTATGTCACCCTTACCACACAGGGACATAGAGGAAGGGGAGAGGAGTGGCTCTTAGGGAGCCTCTCCTAGCGTTACAGATATCCCACCCTGACTAGCGCTGGGGTAGGGAAGGGGGATAGAGGTCCCAGGGACCCCTTCTTCTTGAATCTAGAGGTCCCCTACCCCACAGGGACACAGTGGGACAGGGGTACAGAGAGGGTAGTGGCTCCTATGGAACCGCTTCCTGCACTTAGCGATTCCCTCACCGAGCCTAGTGCTAAGTGAGGGGTGATGTTGGGGGAAGATATGGGGATCCCAGGGAACCCTGATAGCTGGTGTTTATTTAGTTTGACTAATTATTTCTATAGTGCTAATATTACAGTAGGACTGTGGAAATAATTGGGTTTTAAATCATTTACCGGTTACTTGCCAGTTAATGATTTCAATAGCGCTTGATGGGTGATGTTGCTGGGGAGGATCGGGGGGAGGTGTGGGGGTCCCAGGAACCCCTGTTACCTGGGATTTGTTTAGTTTATACGATTTCCATAGCACTAGTATTACAGTAGCGCTATGGAAATAATTGGGTTTTAAATCATTGGGGATGTGTGGGGGTCCCAGGGACTTCTGCTAGCTGGGATTTACTTACTTTATATAGAAGAGCAGGTTCATATGAACACGCTTGAGAATATCGCTGGAAGAAACAACTTGTCATTCATATACAGTACATGACGCTTCCGCTTAACTTCTCCCAACCCGACAACAGAAAGAATTGTTGGGCTGAAAGGGAAACAGACAGAGAGAAAAGATGTATAAAGGTACATTTTTTTATACATCTATATTTTAAAAAAACGTTTATTTCACTAATACAACTTTATTCAGTAATTGAGTTTTGAGTTGATAGGTTCACTTTAAGAATGACATGATAGAAACAGAAGTCCATACATAGGAATTTAATGGTTAAGACAAAAACACAGCATTTACAGTAACAATTAATTACATAAACAGACTTCCCAAGTAAACATGCTGAATACCCTGTGTGTACAGAGAGCTTGTTTTTACTCATTCATAGTGGCATTTCCATATAATATACAACAGATGCAGGGCCACCAACAAGGGGTACAGGGGTCAGAGAAGCTGGGTGGGCCAGCCAGACAGTCATTTGTAGGCTTCTGAGTACTGACCAATTGAAACTTACAGTATACTGGCTACTGAACAATGTAACTGGGCAGTTTGCAGTGTAAATCAGGCTGTAAAAATATATTGAGGGGGGCTTTTTGTTTTTGGGGGGCCCTTGTGATTTCAGATGGCGGCCTTGAACAGATGTAGATGTTTATGAATATTTGGAATAATGCCAAGCTACTTAACACTATTATAAACAATAAAGAAACATTTCTAAAAAGCCATGATTGTTTCATTTTAAAAAAAGGTTCACTTTGAAGGGTTTATGGGGGTTATTGACTAAAGTCCAAACTGTCGTGTAAAAGAGCAAATTCACCAGCTAAAGACGGTCACACACACTTCCCAATAGATGGCTGCTGTTGTGGTCGTGACTTCATCATGGGAATATTATGGCGGTTGCGACTTTACATTGGGAGAATTGTCAAAGTCACGATAGAAATAATGACAGTAAGGAAATATGAGGAGGATGTTCTGCAAAAGCAGATCCCAATAAATTCATTTCTTAAATGTTCATTTTCCCATTTATACTGTTAAGTTAAGCACGATTTTTTTAATGCTAGTCGTTCCTATAAAAATTCTCAAACACTACCTGTTAAACATCAGAAATATTTTTGATTTAAAAATACATAAAATATGTTCTGAAACATATCAAATATCCTTTTAACGTAGAGTATTATATTCCCCCCTCCCCCATTTGTAAACACTAAAATTGAACTTTATGTTGAAGCTGAGTATTTGCTGCAACTATATTTTTTCTTTTAGATCTGCCATGATGTATAGCCTTGAATCACACTGAAAACTCTCCAGAGTTGTAAACTAACTCCCAACTGTTAGTCTATAAATAAGGAAGAGGGAGGAACAGCTGACATTTGCAGTATATGTTCTAAATATAATTTCAAATGAACTACATTCTGTCATGGACAAACAAGATTTAAATAAATGTGTAAATGTACAGAGATATTTCAAATCCTGTAAATGTATTTTAAAACTATCTGATTTCTTAAAGGGATAGAGCATCTCTTTGAACAAACCAGTCACTTTGGTTGATCAGAAAGTGACACATCACTAGAACCATGAGCCAGTGATTTAATATGACAATGAGCTTATAACCTTTAAACATCATATAACATACCTACAGAGAGCTTTTTCTAATATCTCCAAATGCGCCACTACAATAATGCCATCAAGGAAAAACACCCACCGAACCCCTCCTTTTTTGAAAAATTATGCTTCTACACATCATAAAACCAAAAGTTAATCTCACACATTTACACAAAAATGTCTGAAATTACCACAACACACAAACATAAATATATGACATATTGGAGTGAAGACCTGGAGAAAGAAATCCCTAAAGAGACATGGATTGAGATCTGGCAGAGAGCAAACAAAACATCCATATGCACCACTATCAAAGAAAAAGCATATAAAATGATATATAGATGGTATCTAACCCCACAGAGATTAGCAGCAATCTATAAAAATCCAACACTGTCCCCCTGCTTTAGAGGAGGTACACAAAAAGGCACTTTCTTCCACATCTGGTGGACATGCCTCATAGTGGAAAGATACTGGAGAAAAGTATTAGATCTGTTAAATGAAATATTCCAAACTCAAATCCACCTAGATCCAACAATCTTCCTCCTGGGAATTAAAGCACCTGATCTCCCCACAAAATCAGAACAAAAACTAGCAACGTACATACTCACCATGGCCAAAACACTTATAGCAACCAACTGGAAAAAAGCAGATTTACCAGAGATCCCACACTTGATATCCAAAATAAATCATATTAAAGCATTAGAAACTATAAGAGCACATACACAAGACAGGGTATACAAGGAAGAATGCTCATGGTATCAATGGAGCACATACTTAAGCTCCCAAAACTAAACAATATTATTGGATGGACCCTGTGAAAGCTATAGACCTAAGATAATTTACTCATGACCCCCAAAACACAACCACCCTAAATCACCATTTAACACAATTCCCCCTCTTCCCCACTCCCCCCAACCCTTGCCTCTTATTCCCTCCCACATAAATGAAAAGATTCCCCCCACCCCCTCCTTCCCCAACCCTACCCCAACCCTACCCTCCATGCTCACATGACACCTCTAAAAAATAAAGAAAAACATACTCACGAGTACACACAAAAAGTAAAGCTGCATTTTGTTTAATCAATAAGAACACAAAAGATACACAAAAAACTTCATGCAGAATCATATAGAACACAGGCTCCATAGCTACCTACAGAAAAATGCTCATAATGAAAACCATTGTGTTATCATATACTGTACAATGTTTCAAATGTTTACTCTAATACATAAATATTGATATAGAAGTATGTAAAACACTAGACACATAGTTATCTAAAGAGAATTGTACACTATGTTCCAAATTATTATGCAAAAAGTGTTTAGGAATGATAAGGTAAGAATTTTTTTGTTTGTCAGTTAAACTCATTGATGGTGATGTGTGTGTGTCAGGGCTCTTTATATCACTGAAAGCAATTGCAGACACCTGTGCTAATTAGTTTGGCAGGTGTGTCCAATTAAAGGCAAGACCACTTAAGAAGGCTGTCCCACATTATTAAGCAGCCTACATTTTCAGCCAAAATGGGAAAGGAAAAGGATGTGTCAGCTGCTGAGAAGGAACAAATTGTGGAGTGTTTAGGTCAAGGCATGACTACAATCAACATTGCCAAGACACTTCATCGTGATGATTGCACAATCAAGAAGCATGTAGC
The DNA here is from genome assembly GCA_019650415.1 of Pipa parva. Taxonomy (NCBI): domain Eukaryota; kingdom Metazoa; phylum Chordata; class Amphibia; order Anura; family Pipidae; genus Pipa; species Pipa parva. Next base: position 14,631 of record WMED01012702.1, read on the forward strand.
TGATTCAGAGCACACACGTGTGCATGCTGATAATGGAAAATTGAGGACTCTTTCCAACAGCCAAGTATGTCAGGTTAAAAGAGCA
>WMED01012703.1:0-14715 GCA_019650415.1 Pipa parva
GTATGTATGTATATATATATATATATATATATATATATATATATATATATATTTATTTTTCTTTCTTTTTTTTACTAATAGATTTCTTATTCTTTGTCGATTGACCAATGTATTATTCTTTATGCTTCTGTTACTGCATGTAACCCTCGAACCTTTTTCTTTTCCCATAATTATTAGTTTATCTTCAGACTTCTCCGGAAACGTGTTACCAAAGGCTAAAGAAAAGATGTAGAGAAGAGGAGAGAGTTGTATCACCGGTAAGACACTTCCTGTCACCACTGCAGCTATTTCCCTTTCACCAGTGCAACAGCTGTTTTACAGCAATATCCTTCACAAAGAAGGGCAGCAGTTTCTTTCATTTATGTCATGTCTTTATCCGGGACCAGATACATAAAATGTGCTCCTGTTTAAAGGGGGGAACTAAAGGCAGAAATCAAATTCATATATTATAAAATATACCTGGCACTAGCTGGGAAGTCCTAACTTTCATGGGCAATGGAGTAACTTATCTTGAAGAATGAAGGCGGTATGATAGTGATCGCTACAGCTATGAAGCTGCACTCTGGCTCCCTCTCCTGACCGGCATCAGCGGTGCAGAGCGGCATCAACGTCATCATGCCTACTCCAGACATGCTCAGTGATGATTTCACTGCTCAGCATTGAGTGACCTCTGAGCAGTAATATCACTGCACATTTCTGAAGTAGGCATGATGTTGACATCTCTCTGCACTGCCGATGCCAGTCAGGAGGGGGAGCCAGAGTGCAGCTTCATAGCTGTAGCGATCACTATCGTACCGCCTTCATTCTTCAAGATAAGTTACTCTATTGCCAATGAAAGTTAGGACTTCCCAGCTAGTGCGATTGCTATCAAAATGCTTTCGTTCTTCAAAATAAGCTACTCCATTCCCCATGAAAATTAGGACTTCCCTGCTTGTGCCAGGTACATTTTATAATATATGAATTTGATTTCTGCCTTTAGTTCCCCTTTATGGACCTTACTCATTCCTTGGACAATAATACCTGTCCTATTGATATAAATCTGGATAGCTCTGTTTTACATTATGGTTTACAACATTGATAAGTTACTATATTCTACTGATATTATGTGCCAGACCTACCAGTTTAAGATGGCTACCTCTTGATGGTTTCTTCATGCCGATTCTTCATTTAGATACTCTGTCAGGGTTCAAAATTGCTGGGATTTATAATAAATGTTATAAATGGGATATATAAAAAAAAAATAAGTGGAAAAATATAAATGTTGTTGCCTTGTACAAACTTTATTAAAAGGGAACTATAGTCATATTACGTCTTTACATATGCAGTACTATACCTTAGTGAGAAGTGTCTCCCCTGTAGTTGTTTCATGTGACTCAGAATGATTGAATAGGCAGCACTGATAAAATCCCGCACCAGGTAATGTGTGTGACATGTACTGGCCAGTTTTCCATGAAAAAGTACCCTCCCCCCTGGACATTTTTGCCCTACTTACTACTTAGCACATGTACACAAGTCATCTTTCCCTCTGTAATCTCCTGCATTCCAACTTAATTTATGTGGCCAAAAGGTCAGCACACTGCTTAACCATTAGCAGTCAGGCAGCTTTTTGTTCTCATGTTGCCTGACTTGCAGAACAGTAAGGAAAGGGAGAGGAAAATGTCAGCTCTCAGGTAAACACACGGCAAGTATTATTTCTTCCCTAAATGTTTTTTTAACTATTTGTGTCAGCAAGTGGCTTAGTATAAAGGAGCTTTTTTATGTATGTGTGCAGTTATATCAGCACTATAGTGCTGCTTTAAAATCTTACCTTTCTTTCTTTTAAAGACTGTTTTAGAGTAGTAATTTAATGGGGGCAGTGTGGAACTGGCTGCATGTTCAGTAATAGCAAAATGAAATGTAGAAAGTGAAAGAGAATATAGAAATTGCTAAGGGTCAACCACAATTCACTACAATGCTTTGGATACAGCAGGGAAGCACTTTGTGATTAGAATTGTGTTCAGCTTATATTATGGATTCTCATTTAATATAAATATTGGTGCTTTGCCCAAACTGAAATGACAGCCTATTTTCCTATCCCAGGAATATCTGTATGCAATCCACAACCTGTATGAAGACTGGCTAGTTAAAAAAATCTCATTTCCAGTGCCAGCACCTGTTCTTGTAAGTACAATTATAAGTTATAATACTGAGTTACAGTGACTTTTATTTACTTTACTGAGCCAGGCTGATATCACAAAGGTACATTATTTTGCTTTCAAATATTTTCCTAAAGCAGTGGTGGTGAACCTTTTTGGCACTCTGTGCCAAAAAGGTGATGGCACCCCCAAGCGCATCCCCCTAAGTGCCGGCGCTGGTGAGTGACATCATCACGCCAGCGCCGGGGGGAGGAGCACACATGCGTCGGGGAAGGAGAACTCCCCTGCTCATGTGCGCTTCTTCAGTTCAGGCCACGGATCCGGCCTGAAAACTGTCAGATCGGGTCCGTGGCCTGTACTGAAGGCAAAGGTGACTGCTGCGTGCAATGGCTCGCTCTTCTCCCACAAAGAGCTGGCCGACCTCCTACTTCCCCAGCAGTGCTGGCGCTAATGAATGATGTCATCGCACCTGCACTGCTGGGGAAGTAGGAGGTCGGCTGGCTATTTGTGGGAGAAGAGCGACCCATCGCGAGTGCTTCCTTCAATATAGCCTGCGGATCCAACCTGAAAACTGTCAGGTCAGATCCGCAGCCTATATCAGATCCACTGCTGAGGGGATCTAAAGAACGAGCAGGGATGGCGATGGCGCGTGTGCCAGCAGAGAAGGCTCTGCGTGCCCTCTCTGGCACGCGTGCCATAGGTTCGCCATCCTTGTCCTAAAGTCTCATAATAACAATAATCCACTGAACAATACATGCTCTCAGAAATCTAACGCGTTTAACCTTTCAGTAAAATCCGTGATTGAAACATAGAGGAGGTTTCTGTATTCTGAGGGCAAAATTTAATAAACTCGAAAAAGGCCAATTTCGCCTTCCCGAGTTTGATCTCGGCAGTTTCTAGCGGTAAATATCGTGAGATTTTTTTTCGATCGCCAGTTTCTATCGATGAATATAGATCGAAAAAAAATTCACAATATCGTGAGAAACTGACGATATCTTGCGGAATAAACTTAGAAAGGCAAAATCGGCCTTTTCCGAGTTTATTACATTTCGCCATTAATGGACCTTCAAGCTAAATATATAAATATATGTAAACCTTTGCCTTGCTGCACATCGCTGTCTGTAACAAGTGTAGATAGGAGTATTTTAGACACATGGTTCACTTCAGGAGGAGCTCTGAGTGTTTGTAATGACACACTGTAGGTAATAATATGATAATGGGGAGTCTACTGAGAAGAATATATAAAAAGATGTTTCTGTGTTAACTTTTCCCAAAAGGGATCATGTCTGTATAGTATTTATATTTGCATTTACTCATGCGCTGCAGGTTTAGATAGGGTGACTGTTTCTTAACTGTATCTTTATGCTGCTCTTTGTACCTGTTGCACTCAATTTTTTTTATTGCTCTGTGCAAAGCATTATTATATGAATCTAATAATTCAAACAAGGTTTTCAAGTTTGAATAAGACATTTACAGGGCAAAATATATGCTACAGTATTTCTTAGCTGGGTCTGTGCATATCTCAGAAATTTAATTTAAAGTGTAGCCCATAGATGATGTGTAAATGAATATTGTCAACATTACAGATAAAAGCAATTTTAACTAAAAAAGAAACTCAATTGGCAAGCTTCAGTAGGATCTAATAACTATATACAACAAAGAATTCAAACTTTCCAAAGAGATAAAAGGCAATTTCTCAGAATGTTGTGCTGCTCTTGCCTAATTCATTTCATTTCATTCATTTATTGTTTTTTATATATATAGCGCTACTATATTATGCAGCGCTATTACAGAGGTTCATCATTCACTTCAGTCCCTGCCCTGTGCAGCTTACAATCTAGTTTCCCTATTCAATCACACACACATAGACAGACACAGATGTATGTTTTTTGGATTGTGGGAGAAAACCCAGGCAGGTGCGGGGAGAACATACAGTCTGGGGGTTGTTCACTAAATGAAGAATTCGATTGTCGAACTCTCAAACAGCTGATTCCCTTAGCAAATCTGTGACTGTGACAATTTTTAAAGTTGTGACTGCAACAATATTCTCATTATAAAGACATAACTGCCACAGTAGCAGTATATTGAGACTGTCTTTAGCTGGTGAATTCACACCTTTATGCAACAGTTTAGAGTTTAGTGAATAACCCCCACAAACTCCATACAGATGAAGTCTAGGGTGGAACTGAACCCAGAACTGCAAGGCAGCAGTGCTACCCACTGAGCCACCACACTGCCTATTGTTTAGATGTTTGCTTTTCTGAGAAGAATAATGCAAAACTGTTACTTTTTAAAATATTTATTGTCATAAAAATAGTAGTTTATTGAAGAGTTTTTTCAAAATGACACAGCTGGTTCAAATGTGCTTAGAATAGTAATGTGAATATCTCAAGGTCTGCAATTTCTGATGGTGACGCTAGTCCTGCATGACCTAAAGCAGGGGTGTCAAACTCAATTGCACAGGGGGCCAAAACTCAAAACTCGCGGGCCGAACAGTATAACCATTCATTTAACAGACTAAATATTTGTTTTTTAACCATTAATATGAACCAAAATACAGGATATCATCGTACAATTCTTTACAAATTCCCCCTCGGTAAACAGCCGTCTTGATTTGGCGATCTGTTCGGCCACAATGAAACTTGCTTTCACAGCAACTTCACTTTGTGATTTTGCTTTGGTGAAAAACGTCTGCTGGGATGTCAAATTCTTCTTCAACTCCTCTACCTTTTGTAGCTTCTGTCCTGCGCTTAGGTTTTTGAATTTGTTCTCATGTTTCGTCTCGTAGTGCAGTCTTAGGTTATACTCCTTCATTACAGCGATATTACTTCCGCAAAGGAGACACGCTGGTTTACCTGCAATTTCAGTAAACATATACTCATTCTCCCACCGGCTTTGAAAGCCTCGGTTTTCAGAATCAATTTTTCTCTTGGCCATTGTTGGGTTCTAGCTTTGATTTGATATTAGCGTTATATACATCAACAGACCGTGAACTTGAACCGCGGCTTGCCGTTGTTGGCAATTGCACTGCATCATGGGATTTGTAGTGTTTGTTATTGGGGCGTCATATCACAGGGCCATTAAAAACAGATATATAAAACAATTTTGCGGGCCGGATGTGGCCCGCGGGCCTTGAGTTTGACACATGTGACCTAAAGCAAGGAAACCTTTTTGGCTGATAGAGCCATATAGTGCGGCTCTGCTCAGCCCTTTTGAATCTGGAGCCACTGACATCATATGTGACGTCACATAGGTGATGTCGGCAGCTCCAGATTGGCTAGCAACCTGAAAGCGCGGTGATGTCAATGGCTCCAGATTGGCTAGCAACCTGGAAGCGCAGAGAGAGCTTTGTCTTTACAGCGCTTGTTTGCGATTATCCAGCAGACTGTAATGAGCAGTGCTTTATGCGAGCACCGCTTGTTACAGTCAAAAAGCCAGAGTCAACCATCAAAAGAGTCACAGGTTGCTGACCCCTGACCTAAAGAGTAAAGGGTTTCAATGCTACAGCATAAAAGTGTTTTGCTCAGACCTTTGGAATGTGGCTTTAATCGCATCCCAGTCCCAGAATCATTTAGTGCAAGAAACTGATTAAGGGCGGGGCAATGATATTCCATATTTGCATAAAGATCACTCAGCCAGTAAGCATTCTGGCCCCATACACTCCATACCACCATAAGCTGCCCCACCACTGCTTAGCTGTGTTTAGGTATCCCATACTGCAGTGCTTATCATCCCAGCTTGACTCATGTCTGTATTGTATTTATATTGCTGAATTGTACAGTGCTGTGTAAATTTGTGGCGCTTTATAAATAAAATTATACATACCTATAGTTTTTTGCATGCTCTCACTCTGCTTTGCATCATGTCTGCCCCCCCTTTCACACCCATGTTGTAAAAGAATGTGTTGTCTACATTACAGATAGCAGCAATTTTGAGAGACCATTCTATGTTTGTTCTGTTTTGGGGTTCTTTAAAATGTTTGATATAGAATAATCTGTTGTGGTACTGTTAGATAAACAGAAACATGAATTCAAAGGGGATAAAAAAACACACAAGCACTGTAGGGCAGTATTGCTTAGTGTACTAAAATAAATACTTTGAAATGTACAGCATTTTTTTTAAATATTTGTAACCTAACTTCCCTCTCCCATGTTTAGGGAAGGAAGAGAAGTGGTAGGAACCCCAGTCCCACGTCCCTCTCCCATGGAAGAGAAGTGGTAGAAACCCCAGTCCCACGTCCCTCTCCCATGGAAGAGAAGTGGTAGCAACCCCAGTCCCACGTCCCTCTCCCATGGAAGAGAAGTGGTAGCAACCCCAGTCCCACGTCCCTCTCCCATGGAAGAGAAGTGGTAGCAACCCCAGTCCCACGTCCCTCTCCCATGGAAGAGAAGTGGTAGCAACCCCAGTCCCACGTCCCTCTCCCATGGAAGAGAAGTAGTAGCAACCCCAGTTCCACATCCCTCTGCCATGGAAGAGAAGTGGTACCCAGTCCCACGTCCCTCTGCCATGGAAGAGAAGTGGTAGCAACCCCAGTCCCACGTCCCTCTGCCATGGAAGAGAAATGGTAGCAACCCCAGTCCCACGTCCCTCTCCCATGGCAGAGAATTGGTAGCAACCCCAGTCCCTTGTTTACAAACAATAGTTTCAAATTCAGCTGAAAATCAGCTAGTGTGATCTAAGAGGCTGCAGCATTCTGCTTGTGAACAATAGACAGGCTGCTATTACATCTCAGAGGGGTGGTATAAGCATATTAGCACAATTACAGGGAAACATAAAAATATATAAACGCTATTATTACTAAAGTGTTCATTTGAGTATAAGGGGCTTTATTAGACTGTCTATATTTCTTTTAAGCTTTAATGCTTATTTCATTCCACCATGGGATATATGGTAAAGATAGCCACATACATATACCAGAAATAGATTTTGTTGTAACTTCTACAGTTTGAATTTGAGTTGTAACATGCCCAGTTCACCCTTGCCTTTCTTTGTTTATTGTACAGGTAATAGATGCTAATAAGGGGCTAGAGGAAATGAACCGTCATTTTGAAGAGAATCGTGACAGTATACTTACAGTATAAGCTACTTCATTGGGACTACCACATATTTGGAAGATTGTCACTTTTATTAGCAAGTTGTATCCAATGTGGGATGTTCAGGCTGCAGTACAGCACTGCTTGGGACCAGCATTTCAAATCTGATGTACAGAGCTTTCATTCAAGGCATTTTGCTTTCCTGTATCATTGTACTATTTAATTCCTTTTCTGGGAGATCACTGTTTGTATTATAGACTTGCTGAAGATGTAACTTATTGTACCATATGGAAAAATATTGTATGTGCACAGAAAGACAACGTTCCTGGATCATTGTATTGTTTGCCTCCAACACATTCCTGAAGCTTGCATATTTTGATCATTAGGAAAACTGAACTCATAACAAACAAGCTTCATCATCTATGTTGATGAACATTGAGGAGAAATTATCATGGTTATAAGCTCTTGGTTACAATACAAAATTATTTATATAGATTATACATTCCCAACCTGAAATAGAAACTTTTTGTTTTACACCCGCAAGCCCATCCTCTTTATACCTGGAAAATGTGCTGAGAAAAAACACTATTTGCTGTTACCATAAAAATATGTTCCTAAGCAAAACTTGGTTAGGCTAGGTTCACACTAGCATATTATGCACTGCACATCATATGCTAATGTTAAAATAAAAAAATAGGAAAATACACTCCGGCATATTTTTCTATTGTACTTACCAGCGACAATGTGAACGCTCCCTCGGCATTCACAGATCTTATTTTCTGGTCTCATTTTGTGTGCAGTGTATCATACATCGGCCAAAATGAGATGCCCAGTGTTCTGGACGCAGCGTATGCGCGTCATACGTTAGTGTGTCCGGAACTTGGTAAGTATATAAGCTTTCATTGAGCTGTACTTTTTTTTTTTTTTTTTTTTTTTTCCCCCACTAGCGTGTGATGCGCTGTGCATCATAGCTAGTGTGAACCTAGCCTAAAACAAGTAGCCAAACATTACAACATTACAAGTATTATCAAACAATCATCGAGGCTATCTGAGCACTTGTTTGGCAGTGGTTAGTGGGGTGCTGCTGATCACAGACATGCATCAATTTGTGTCATTGACTGGCGAGATTTACTAACAGACTTGCTTGACTGTAAATAAATAGTTTTTGGTACAGGATGGGTTGTTTTGACTACTACACACTAAATGACTGTCTGCCAGCAGGAAGTTGTAACGTTTGTAGCCGCACAAGTATTTTGCTGCTTTTAGTTAAAAATGTCAGGGGGAGGGGTCAGGTAGTTTTGAGCTATGTAATGTAACGTGGGAAGGAGGCTTTGCTTGTTTGACCATTAAAAAAACTAAACAAATCAAAAAAACAATTGGCTACACTGAGAACATGTTTGGATATTTTATAACTTTTAATTTGATTAGACCATCCCAGTCCTGCTTATATTCTGTGATGTGTAGTAAGGTCTATGATGTATTCACTAACTTGAGATTGCCTCTGCATTAATATGCAGATATGCATGTTTATACTGTTATTCTTGCCAGCAGTTACGCCATATGACTCGTGGATATTGGATATTAAGCATTGACTAAAAATTTTGTATATATATATATATTTTTTTTTTACTGGGGCCAGAGCACTGATTAATGGTATAATTTTTATGTATCTTCTCAAATCTTTTTAGTGTTATTTTATGCATTTTTTCACTGTTATTTAATAAAGTTATTAAATTATAGTTCTTTCCCTGTGCACGTCTTTTTTTCTCCCCCTGCAGAGAGTGTTACACAAGAGGGAATGTTAATTAATAACATAGCTGTTCTACATTAAAGTAGGCCTCAAACCATGACCTATTTTTGGGGTTCTTTGAAACTGGCGGTTGAGAAACCCCTGCCCTTGACTATAAGTTCTCTTGTCCTCAGGATTTACCATCATTGCATTTCTTGTAGATATACCCACAGCACCACAGGTGGGATAATAAAGTGATTTCAACTTCTGACAGACCCGACTGTGCTGCTGTGTGCGGATATCTACAAAAAGAACACACTTGGTGATGCCAAAGACTGGTTTAGGGAGATGTATTGTAAATCAGGGGTCCGCAAAGTGCAGCTCTTTAGCCGCCTTGTTGTGGATCAGAGCGCATCTCCCTAGCCCCTCCCATGACCTATGACTCTTCTTCTCATTGGACGTCAGCAGGTCATGTGAGCGGTAGAGTGCCTCCTTTGTGGCTTGAAAAAAAACTTTATCGCCGCTGGAGATGGGAGCGAAACCTCTTTTAAGTTTGCCGACCCCTGTCCTAGATAACTAAACATCAATCTGTTGCCAGACTTCAGATTAAAGATCTCTGCCCAAAATCAACTGTTTTCATACAAGCCCCCACTTCATACTAAAGCATGTTTTGTGGATATTCCCCCTTAATAATAACCCCGTAGGAGAAATGAGCTGGAGTTCTCCTTTAATGTGGGGCAACCTTATCCTGAGTTGTTAAGTTCAGATCGACTGTTAGATTCTGCTCAGCAAATAGTACAAATTTTTTTTTTTCAGGCATGTAAAACTTTTATTTTATTACTATATACACTGAATGACCCCCCACCTATGATGTAGATCCAAACTTACATTACAATAACAGTCTTATACTTTTATTTGAAATTATGGATTTATGCACACAAGTCAAATTTAGTGAATACAATGGGCTATCCTCGCAGGATAAAAGGGCTGTATTAAATCTGCAGTTAGGATTTTTTCCCCTGAATATTGGTCCTCTATATAAAATATTGTCCAATCATCAGGTAGATCTATGATTAAGGGGCTTCTTCATGAAAAAGAAAATGGAAGTGAATTTGCATCAATAAGAGATGGATTCCAAGCAAATGGTATTGGACCCGATTTCTTGCATAGTCAGTTGAACAGTAGTTGGATGCAGAGTGATGCGAATTCCACCTTTTAAAGAGCAGTGATGTCTTCCTCACAATGTCTCACGAACTATTAAGTGAATAATAAACCCCTTTCTGTGTCACCGTGTCCCTAGTTCATGTTGTCACTTGGTTCAGTCTTTATTAACAGTTGTGTTATGCCAAATAATAGCCCTGCCATCAACCCTCGATTTGCCACTTTGATTTGACAAATTCAGAGCAGTACACCTTTCGGAATTTGTTACGTCAACAAAGTCTGATGGTTGATAAATAGCCATGTTACCTGTGTGCATATGTAAAGAGTTGTGAAGAGCTCTGTAGCTCCATGACCATTGTGAGCATCGGTTGTGAATTTGCAACATCGCAGAATATGATGAATAAAAGTAGATCTGGAAGTGGAGCTTTAGGGGGAATTCAGCATTGTGTACATCAGCGAGCGCTTTAAAGGGATTCCAGTCTCGGCTAGACCAAAAGAGTCGCCCCGCCGAGACTGGAATCCCTTTAAAAGCGCTCGCTGATGTCCACGTGCAGGACATCAGTGAGCGCAGATCAGTCTGTGCAAAGTGAGCCGAAGGATTCGGAGCTCACTTCGCACAATGCTGAATTCCCCCCTTAATGTGAATTAGCACTTTTTATGCGACTGTTCAGACTTTCATGGATTTACCCCTTAATTGTATTAAAGAGTAACAGTCCAAAAGGTGTGCCTTGTTGAGGCGTAAACTCTGGATAATTCACTACTTCTCCGACTTAACCTGCCATATTCAGCAAAGATCGTTATTTTCTGTGATGTAAAAAATTCACTCACAGTTTGTGGCATTACATTGTCTGCATATTTACAAATCATTTTGCATATTTTTGCTGAGAATACAACACTTTGTTTTGTGTCAAGGTGACAGTTTGCCAAAGGCATTCTGATATAAATACACTGTTTAATTATAATACGCAATTGACTTTGCCACAATATGGAAACATTTTCACTTAACGTGGTAAATTCACTATGGGAAGTGAATTCATTGTTTGATAAATATGCTTTATGTCACTACAGTGTAACTAAGGTATAGAAAGGTCACTACAGTGTAACTAAGGAATAGAAAGGTAGGAATCAGGCCAAAATGTAAGTATAGTTATTCCTACATATAATCATTTTAGTTTACTGTCACTATGTTTTTGATGATATCACAATTATAGTCATACAGAAAATATGGAACTTTTCATTAGCACAAGTTTTTCTTCTTCACAGAGCCAAGCATCAAGAGGACTAAATTTTACAAAGAACGTGTGTATTTGTGCTAATGATTTATGGTTGTAGGGCTATTGTCAAACATTAGCTTCAAGTTGCTGCTTTGAAAAAGACATACATGCTCCCAAGAATTGAGAAACGGAAAGTGCAATCAGTTGAAAGGACCTTTCCTAATTTGTATTAGTTAACGATATGCATAATAAAATAAGGCAAGGGGGGAAATGGTGTTATTGCCAAAGCTTATTTAATTGATGTCTTTGGTGTTAATGTATGATTTATGACTATAAAGTATAAACATGTTTGTAAATAGAACAATCAATTTAAGAGATGCAGAGATATAGTGCATGTGATTTGGGACATTTAGCTCTTTACATATATTATATATATATATATATGTGTGTGAATGCTGTTTGGATTATGTTATATATGTAACATGTGTTATATGTTTTATTGCTTTATGGGTGGGTTGTGTATTACATTGCTTGGATGCGCTAAATATATTAGTACTATAGTTTGTTTGTTTTTTTTGCTAAAACATTGCACTTTTGTATAAAAGCCTGATAAGTTATGAGACATTTTCCTGTTCTATTTGTACTACTTAGCTATATCCCCTAACTATATTAAAGCATGTGTCTGCTAGTAAGAAACTACAATAACATGTAAGGTGGCGTAGCTATTATGTTTCTACAGTTGCAAGTGGAATGATACTACTCCATGTTTAACTGAAACAATGTACAGTTCTACAATACCGTGTGGCTGCTTCAGTTACATATTTCCATCAGCCACAGTAGTGCTCTGCGTGGCGTCTTTTGATACGTCAATTGATATATTTGGAATGTGCATCTTGTTTCTAGTTCTGTATGGTGGAGCAAACTGTAGACTAACAGAAGGCAACAAGGCATCTGGCAGTAGATGAACTGCACTCTCTTGTGTGGCCCACGGTATATCTTCTGTACTGATGTTAGGGGTTAATGCAAGACTCAGATGCGGGTTTTCCAAGGAATATGGTGGTGGATCATCTGTAGGAAGGTAGATTTCTGTTGCTCCAGTCCTAACACAGTCCTCATAACTGAAAGAAGAGGGAAACAGAAATTATACACTGTATTGCCCTTAACATCGACATTAGCATAACAGATGTGTGTGTATATGTATAATATTATTAATTTTTTTTTTTATATATATACTTCTATTCTAACATTTATATGTAAAATGAGCATTGCAATATTTGGTGTTACCTTTTTTATTGGACTAAGTCAGTTTAAATAGACAAGCTTTCAAGAGATCTGTCCTCCCTTTCTATATATATAATTTTAGATAGAGTGGTCGTGTTAGTCCACAGATGCAAAAAAATAAGTATTGCAATACTTGGTGATACCTTTTTTATTGGAGCTTTCGAGAGATCCACACTCCCAAACTCTCCACCCAAACAAAACAGGAAGTGCACAAGTGTAGTGCTAAAACCACAGAACATGTGTAAACTAAAACCAAAAGTACTTTTAATATCTTAAAGGGGCATGCATCCAAAACCAGCTTAAAGGCAAAGTTAAAAAAAAATGCAAAAAAACAAGAAGTTAAGTGAGCTACTATCAGTATGGCCATAGCTCAAAAAACATTAAGAATATTTATATATGTATGTATAATAATATATACGTAAATCTAAAATTAGTGGTTTTTGGATGCATGCCCCTTTAAGATTTTGCAAGTACTTTTGGTTTTAGTTCACACATGTTCTGTGGTTTTAGCCCTACACTTATGCACTTCCTGTTTTGTTTGGGTGGAGATTTTGTGTCTCACCCTCTGAGCATGCCTGTGATCCAATTGCTGCCTATTGCTATGGACGCGATTAGCTGTTTGGATGATGTCACTTCCAGTCCATAGTCAGCTCACTGCAGTGTATCGGACAGCTGCCTTGTGTATCCAGCATGCCTTTGATGATGAGTGCACAGTGTTTCACTATTGGGTGAGTGTTTTATAAATTCACCATTTCTGGTGGGGATTTGGTTCATTTCTTTTTTGCCTCTGAATGGCTGTGATCAAGTCCTGAGAGGGGGGGCCGGCACATGAGCTGTATACCTTTTGTATTCATATATGTTTTTAATCATGAATTAATAATTTTTGTTTGTTTAAATTAGTTTCTAGACCCAGGAGTGTGTGCCAACTTTTTTGATTTTATATATATATATATATATATATATATATATATATATATATAGTGTGTATATATATAATTTCCAGGGAGTAAACCTTGAAATATCATACTATTAAACTTTACATTAATGTGAGGTGGAGCATTCCTGTTCTTATAATCTTAAATAAATAAATATAATTTTTAAAATATTTGAAATAGGATGTCTTCCCCACCAATTTATACAGGGACCTAATAGCAATTGTAACTGGGGTATCAAGGCTCTGCTTGTTATCCCAGATTTTTCATGAACTGTATAATGTATTTTTTGCTCCATAAGATGCGCCTAGGGTTTTAAGGACGAAAATATGATAAAAAAAGTACTGAACCAAATGGTGTGCTAAAATATTTAAAGTGGAACTAAAGGCAGAAATGAAATTAATATATTATGAAATATACCTGGCACTAGCTGGGACATCCTAATTGTTATGGGGAATGGAAGAGCTGTTCTGAATAATGAATGCAGTTTCATAGCTATTGGTACAGCTGTGAAGCTGCGCTCTGGCTCCTCCTCCTAACCGGCCTTGGTGGTGCACCTACTCCGGACATGCCCAGTGAAGATTTCACCGCTCAGAGTTCACCCAGTGCTGGCTAGAAATATCTGCCCTCTAATGGCTAGGATTAAATGGTCTGAAATAAATTTGTTTTTTTCTTGCTACAAATTGACTGGAGAGAAAAGTGGACCATGGCACTGGCTGCTCAGGTACATCAGTGGGCTAAGACTATGGCTGTTTGCTGGCAGTTTTATACCTTTTGCCACCCATGAGAAACAATATACAGTGGTGTGAAAAAGTGTTTTCCCCCTTCCTCATTTCCTGTTTTTTTGCATGTTTGTCACACTTAAGTGTTTTGGAAGATCAAACCAATTTAAACAATAGTCAAGGACAACACAAGTAAACACAAAATGCAATTTGTAAATGAAGGTGTTTTATTATTAAAGGAGAAAAAAAATCCAAACCATCATGGCCCTGTGTGAAAAAGTGATTGCCCCCTAAACCTAATAACTGGTGGAGGCATGAACAATTACCTTAACTGAGGCAAGTGAGGCCTGCAGTTCTTTGGACATTGTTGTGGGGTCTTTTGTGACCTCTTGGATGAGTCGTCGCTGCGGTCTTGTGGTAATTTTGGGCGGCCAGCCACTCCTGGGATGGTTCACCACTGTTCCATGTCTTCACCATTTGTGGATAATGGCTCTCACTGTGGTTCGCT
>WMED01012704.1:0-14714 GCA_019650415.1 Pipa parva
CGAAGTGAGCCGAAGGATTCGGAGCTCACTTCGCACAATGGTGAATTCCCCCCTAAGTGTCAGCATGAGAATGGAATTGTCATAGAAATTGATAGAAAATCAGATAATAGGCAAAATTTACAAATACTATAATTTTGGATTATTCCTTTTTGTGACAATACCATCAACCAGAATGTAAAAAGAATGGTAAGACATTGCCTGTTTTATGATAACTCATGCCTATTGTCATTATGTTGTTAGTAATGTAGAAGAAGGTAGTTATAGCGTCTCCATTAAACAGGTTTTGAAGACATCACTTAACTAAAATACACTATTTATTACGAATTTGCTACAATACACCAGTGTTACTACCTGCCTGGCTATGCTCAGAAAATACTATACAACACTTTGACAATTCTCCCCATTGCAGTGACAATATGCTAAACATAGTAAAATATACAGTAGTAAAGATGCAAAATTGACTTTGCTACACTATGTGCTAACTGGCACAAACTGTCGTCTTCCCTGTCAGCCTGTCTTTTCTTTCCTAAGTCGGGTTGGGTGGGGCTAAATGATGATTGACATTATAGCTCATCCAATGAGATCCCTGCTAGATCATGATTTAGCCCAACCCAATTTAGAAAGAAAAGTCGGCTGACAGGGAAAATGACAGAGAGAAACGCTGCATAAAAGTGTATTTTTTTTAAATACACATACATTTACAAAAACTTTTATTTCATTAGTAGAACCTAAGTTTTAAGGTGACAGGTACACTTTAAAGTTGAATTGCTAATTTTTCTTTCTTTGTTTTCTTTGGTTGCTGCCATCTCTCTGGGCACTTTATGACTATGTTTATCTAAATATCATGAAATCTGCATGAACTAAACAAAAGCAAACTTACTATGAATAACAAACCTGCATTAACTTAAACAAGCTAATTTATATTAATGCAACATACAAATGAATGGGGGAATTCACGATAGTGCGAAGTGAGGTGCGGAGCCTTCGCCTCACTTCGCACTATCGTGAATTCCCCCCTTAGATACTCTAAAATGTGCTCCTTCACTGATACCTTATCATATTGTTGCAGTTTACAGGTATAGCAGACTGGGATAAAATGATACTGATTTTGTGTGAAACGGTTGTAATGTATATTGTATGGTATATTTTTCATTGTTCTGGATGATATTGTGTGCAGCATATTATAGAAGCATTTAGTATAGAGAAAGCAGCAGCCAGTTTTGAAAGCGTTAATCCAGAAATCTCTCCTGTCTCAGGTGAGATTGAGTTACTAATTAAGGGGCTTTATAGAGAATTTGCCTCTTAGTAAAATTGTTCACTCTTCCTCAGCTTGCTGGAGGGGAAGTTCCACCTAGTGAGACATATTGCTGTGTGATAAATGGTACCTGGTGGTAGGAGACCTCTAGCTGTACCCTAGGGCAAAAGTTGTCCTGCAGAGCTATCATTATAGCTGTAGTACTGAGAGAGTGAAGACATTCCTGGGGTAGATGGTCCTATGAGGATGTTACAAGAAGGAGTCCTATGGAAAAAAACTGGCCCTAGCTTAGAGGTAAGCGTAGGGTTAGTTACTATTATAGGGCTCAGCAGTGCCATTGTAGACACTAGGAGAACAACAGCTCAAAATCGCAACAGGAGTAAGTGAATGGGTAGCCCCAGACAGTGAGGTGGACATCCTGCTCTCAGTCAGAATCCTGAGGTCAGGGCTAAGACTTCCCTATTCCCTGTGTTCTATTGAGACCCTATGCTGTGCTGCTGCATTATGTGGAGAGAGACCAAAGGCTGCTGCTGGATAAAGACTGCTGTTTCCAGTATCAGATGCTGATAAGAGAAAGCCAGAGCATTGGTACTGGTGTTGTGAATAAAACAACTGTTTATTTTGTTCTGACTTTTTCTCAACATTAAATGTTACATGAATTGTGCTTAAAGTAAAACTGCTGCTTAACTGTGGTGTTGAAGCGGCGGTTGCTGCTATGCTTATGGGTTTCATTTTGCTAAAACATGCTACCTGCTCCACAATTGTTTGACTAGTTCCCCACACAGGCTTGTCTCAAAGTATGCAACTTTCCCAAATAAAATTCAGCTTCCATGACTCGGTGTGTTCCTTTTTCATTAAATTCATCCCACTTGCTGGTAAATCTCTCCTCTAGACAAGGACTGGTCCATGACACTTGCCATGTGTATAATTCATGAGCAACTTGTAGATTATTTACAAGCAGCCATTTGAAGGGGGCATAAGGACCCCGTAAACTTCTGGCGCCTCCCTCCTGGAAATTGTGAATGGGTAGAAGACAGATTTATTCAAAACAAACTGGTTTATTGAGTATGCTAAGCAAAAAATAGAAAAGTGGTTTTTATCCAAAAGAAGTCAGATGCAGAGTCTCAGTAAGTCAGACATGAGCCATCAATACTCAAAAAGAAACAAGGTTTCTATCAGGTGATTTCAAATTACTGATTAAAAGCTTCAGAGGTGCATTGTACCTCAAATTATATGTTATAGATTGGGCCTTATAGCGCAATATTAGATAGAGACCAATTACATAAACTTTGTATGAATGAACTGGATCACAATCATAGCTAAAATTCTAGTGTGCTCAAGGCCTTATCAGTACAAAATTTGCATTTACAAATGCGATGAAGTCAAAACCATAATTAATTTTGTAGAAAGTAGATATCTCAAGTGGAAAGATTTCTGTCTCTAGGGCTTCCTCACAAGAACTAGGTCTGGGCAGGGCAGATGCTGTGAAGTTCACCTGAGAGGTGATAAGTATCCAACAGGTATTTAGTGCAACAGTTAGTGGGCTAATGCCTAGGTGGATTGCAGTTGTAACCATCAAACCTAGGTACCCATGTGTTTTACAGCAGAGTATAAGAGAGTGAGTACTCTAAAAGGGACTTTGGCTGGAGTGAGAAGAAATGCTCATTGAAACTAGCTAGGGTGACTCTTATGAAGGAAGGGGGGAAACACTTGCCGATAGGATTTATTCACTCCAGTGCTACTTCATGTTCTAAGTAGAAAACCAATTTATCTTACACAACAGCAATGCAATCCTCTTCACCTCCTGCTACATTTTCTATTGTTAATTTAGTGAAATGAGAAAGAGCAGAAGCACTTTTACACCAGAATTCTGCATCTTCACTTGCTCAGTTTGCAGAAAATCCATCAAGAAGCAGAAAATAAAAAAGATCACTTTTCTGCAGTGTAAGACAAATTTTTTTGATAGTGAGAGCAGGAGGCAGTGTTGGAGTGAATAAATCCTTTCCTTTTTGCTGCATTTATGTAAAACTGATTGATATCGATAAATATTAATGCGTTAATATGGCTACAGTAAACATTACTTTCAAAGGAGTTCATTTTCACTCCATATCGCTGATCTTTTCAATGAGGACTTAGAAAAAGTCGACAAAACCAATCATTTTCGACCCATTTAAAGGTACTGTATATCGATATCAATATACCAGGAGAAAACTTTCATAAATATCCCTTCTAGTCTTAATGAGCTTTAATTCTTGTTCAACCACAGTGTTGTATGTACAGCTGCAGAGATACATTAAAACACAGTAGGGTCCAGGGCAGATAAGTGGTTAGGGCCC
Source organism: Pipa parva (assembly GCA_019650415.1). Taxonomy (NCBI): domain Eukaryota; kingdom Metazoa; phylum Chordata; class Amphibia; order Anura; family Pipidae; genus Pipa; species Pipa parva. The sequence continues at coordinate 3,592 of WMED01012704.1, forward strand.
AGCCTTACTCCTGTTGCCTACGTTCTGATTTTAAGGCAAGTGGTTTTTTTTTTTTTGTAAAGGCCCCTTCTCGGTTTTTGGGTGCGAGGCAGCAGCCTACGGTGCGTTGTACATAATTCAGCTCTAGACAGTATAACAATTCATATGGTATTAATTTAAAAAGGTAAGATTATGGCATTTTTTAGCTGAAAGGTATCCTCATGGGCTAATTGTCATCTTAGTTTCAGAGACAGACAGAACACAATTCACCTGTACCTGAGGAACACAATCCCTCCTGCCGTTTCACCCACATACATACTATACCAAACATGCATTGCATAACACACATAGGCAAAGAATTACACACACTGGGCATGTCTCACACATGTGATGAAATTCCTGTTTGGTGTAATCACTCCTGGGATAAATGAAATAAGATATGGTGCTCCCAGCTGTTTCTGAGATTTGTAATAGGAGGTGGGGGGGGTTGCTTGTGTATGTCTGAGCGTGGGTGTGCATGCTCTCGCACACATATATATGAATCTGTGTTATAGATTGGGGAGCAGAACTTTTTATTTGAGGGATGCATGCTGTCACAGTTAATAAATCATTTGTTAATAGGAGTGATTTTAAAGTATAGCCAACATGAACCTTTAAAGGGGTGCTGTCATCAAAACAAAGATTCGTGCCTGAAAACAATATGCAGTGCTGTATGAAAAACTATTTTTTGTGGGGGGAAGGGTGTGCCAAATCCATAATTTTGGATTCTGACAAATATTGAATCTTTCACATAAAATGCTGCTCGGTACCAAGCTCAGTTTTAATCTTAGTTTGTATGTTATATTTGACCAAAGTTGTGATTAGTTTGACTGCAATGTCCTTACAATGGTCATGGGCTTACTGAAATCTTCGCACTACTTTGTGTGTATGCGCACACATATAATGCAACTATTCATCAAGCTTCACATTCTGCTGAAGTAGTAAATTTGGCAAGGTACACTGTGCTGCATTTTCAGGTTTAAGTTCACCAGATCAAAGTGGCAAATTAGTTGCTTGATGGCAGGGCTCCAGTGTGGCATAACACTACTAAATAAAGACTGTGACCAAGTGACAACATGAACTAAGGATATGGTGGCATTTAAAGGGATGTAATATTCACGTAATAAAGTTAGTGGGACATTGTGAGGCTGATGTCACTGAATCTGATGCTGTTTGCTTTTTTGAAAAGGGAATCTGCCACTTATTGAATAAGGAGTAGTTAATTCATGACTATCAAAGTGTACCGTCACGTGAATACACACTTTCATGAATAAACCCCGAAGTCACATATTTTGACACTGCAGAAATAAAATTAAAAATAAAAAAATCACATGCATTCCATTAGTATTTGCATGTACATTTTTATGCTGCCAAAATCAAATAAAATGTGAATACTGCAAATTAACATTTGAATTAGGCCACAGTGAACCGAATACTAAAAAAATAAGTTTGCTATTTTCATTTCAAGCGTGACCTTAGCTGGTGGAGAAAAAGAAAATGCAACAAATTATTTTAGACTTCCAAAAATATAGATTTGGTTGTGTTAGTACCAGCTGAACTCAGTTTTATACCCTTACACCTCCAGATCTCGTTACTCTGGATTGTTTGGCCCCAGTGCAGGACTGGCAATGGGACCCCCTTTCACAGGCCTGGTGAAGGATTGACACCAGGGCACCTTCTCCCCTGCTGCCTCTCACTCCCCCTCTGGATCAAATAAAGAAGGCTTACCAAGATCCAGGGGGTGCTGGCACAGGAAGTGCAGGGCTTCAAAGAGGTTGCACCAGAGGGGTAGATTGTTGGGACCCCTATTATTACCCCACTGGTTCAGTATTGCAACCTACCCCAAACTAATCTAATGTCAACCCCAGCACAGTAACAGAATAATAATATATAATAATATAGTAATATAATTTTTCATTAACTGCAACAAAAAAACTCAATCATGTAAAATATTTTTTTAAATAACAATATACTTTCTTGCAGTCTTAAGTAGCACAGGAAGACAAAAAGACACATTTTGCAGAAGCAGGACAGCCATGTTTGCAAAACCCAGTATCGGACACTGAGGGCTCTACAACTCTACCAGACTAAATGCAAGCAGGGTATGTTTCACTTCTAACCTCCCCCAGGAATGCTGCACTACTGTACATCAGCTTTAGATGGCTGGGTCTTGGTGGTAATAGCTAACATGAGATACAGGAAGAAAGCTTTAGTCAGCAGTACTATAGCACCTGAAAGCAGGAAACTCCCAGCTGAACAATGTATACCTGACCTGGCATGGCAACACAATGCTGCAGATAACTAAAAATAATAGCATAAACATGCAAAAAAAAAAGCTAGTGTGGTCCTGCCTTTCTTCTGTCTTCTACTAATCTATGCAGGTTTGCAAATTTGTCCTCAATGCTCAGAAACATATCACTCTCCTGTACAGCCATATCATTACCCGATTGGTTGATTTGTCTGTGCGTGTATTGCCAAGATTTGGTTCTGTTTGGCAGTAAAATCCATTAAAGGTGTGCAGGCTATGTTTTCCCAACATTAAATTGTGCAGTTCATTCTGTCCCTTTAGGGTAATCCGTTCCTGAAATCTTTTAAAGGCATTTAAAATGTGGCAAGTTGTAAATATTCCCAAAAATATCTATAACTGATCCAGTCTGCTCCTTTTACCTAGCAGCCATTAGGATGGCCTTCTAAATATATCCCTGCTACTCCTAATAAAGGTACTAAGCTATGTATAGCCTTGGACGCAGAATCAGGATTGCTAATGTTGTGTCTGCTAGCCTTTGTGGTGCCAGACTCTATGAGCTAATTCTGGATAGCACAATATGATACAAGGGCCTTCATGTCTCTCCAACAAGTTATTACAGGATTCAACACTCTTCCTTGCCATTGTTCCCTAAAACATTTTAGGGACTCAGTGAATTGCCACATTGTTGTTGTTCAGTGTCAGTAGTTTACACCAGGGAAGTATTTTCCCTTAATTATTAGGAAGGGGACAGCTGGAGATTAGAGAGATGAATGCGTTGAAACTCACCGAAAGAACTGCTCAGTATTTTTAACACATCTCACCTATTTATCTTTTTTGTTCCAAAAGACAGCATTTTTTGTCAGACTGTGATTTTACTGAATATAAGAAGGAAATTTACAAACATAATAATCCACAATAACCAGGTTGTTACTTTGTTATTACGTCCAGTGTCTCTCCACCATCTCAGCTGTTGTAGCACAGTAGCAACTGGTATTTCAGAAGTTGCCTATCCCTCTGTTGCTACATCTATGCACAGTACATAACTTCTCAGCATATTTGGGATTTTTCATTTAAAAGGGAGATGCTATTTAGTGTCTGCCAAAACATAAAAACTATAACAATTGGAAACCAACAGTTGCTGCTGCTGTATACTAAGAGGAATGCCTACAACAAGAGTATGCAATGTGGCCTCTTATGAATTTAAGATTTGAAATAAAGGATGCACACCTTTAATTAGTAGAAACTTCTATGGTGTAATCATTTTAGAGGTGTGGCAACACCATAGTAGCTTTCAAACTACTGTAGAGAAAAAGAGGAAGTACACAGTCAAGGTGCAGTGTTATTACAACTTTTTACTTACCCACTGTGCATGGCATTGAGACCAGTGCTTCAGTGGGCAGGTGCCAACTCTTCACATGTAAAAAAAGATACAGATGTTCTAATATATATAATTGTATATATACACACACACACACACACACACACACACACACACACGTACAAGTGATAGAGACACTCAGCCTCTAATCAGTAATACATCTCTTACTCTACAGGCTAAATGCAATCATTTTGGATTTTATTAAAGCTATACAACTGTTATGTTCATCAGTAAAATAAATATATGTATTGTAGTAATAATAAATTATCAGCCTGTATAGGTAAATTACATCTTCCCACACCAGTCAGAGAGCATGTAGCTGCAGGGGAGATATAAAATGATGATTTAGCACAGGGGTTGGCAAACTTTGCACAGGAGGGAGCCACTTTGCTCCCTCCAACACTGGGGTAATTTTTTTATGGAGCTGCAAAGGGTGAGGAGCGCACGCTCCCGATCACATGACCTGTTGATGTCCTATCTGAAGAAGCATTGGAGGTCCTGGGTGGGGCAAGGGAGATGTGTTCAGAGCCTCAACAAGGCAGCTGAAGATTGATTTAGCATAAACCAAGAGTTCTTCAAAAGAGAATTGGAGATGCCAAGTGTTTCCCAGTTCTTGTACTGATTGTTTTTTAGTTTGCATACCTTACATTCTCTTTCAAAAACAATCTTTGCAGTCTGGCAATGGCACCAACATTCTCCACGTTAGTTACAATATTACATTGCTGTCTTGTTTTTCTAGTTGCAGTTTCTAGTTTAATTGGCTGTGCCAGCCACAGCTTAATATGGTTTTGTCTATTCCAGTGTGCCAGTACCTAAAGATATTTTTTCCCATGAGTGCCAATCTGTATTTCCTGTCCTCTGGCCCTTATAAATGACAGATATTCCAGGCAATGCGCCACCCCTATTACATTGGGGGAGATATTTGGTTGATGAGGGGGAGGGTGTGTATCAGCTGCTCTGTGTGTGGAGAAAGAGGGCAGGGTGGTGGGGGGGGACAGCTGCAGGGAATAAAGAAAAGAAAGAAAACAATGGTGTGATTGTGAGGACAAGGCAGAAGAGGGTGACAAACAGGGATAGACTGGAAATCAAGTGGAAATATATAGAGGATGATGCACCAAAGAGTTCCAATTCCATAAAAAGTACTGATCATTTAACTGTGAGGTTAGTTTTAATATTGAAGTTTAAAGTAAGCTTTAATAATATTTGAAGTATAATCTTTTATTTAAAAAGTGGCAACACATCCCACAGTACTGTAAAGTAGGGATCAGACAGACATTGACTGACAATGAATAAATACATAAATCCTTATAAATAAAGAGGTATGTTAGGTTTTATAATACCCATGGCTGATTCAGAAAATATAAATTACATTTAAACCCAGGACCTAATTTTTTACATGGTATATATTATTACTAAAACAGATAGTGTCTGCTCTTCTGATGCTGCTGTATCACACAAAATATAGTGACTAACTACAGTGTCCCCTTAGGTAAGCAGAATAGCTTACCTTACAGCTTCCAGAGTCCTCCATTTTAACTGAAATGGAGAACTTAAGACCACCCTCAGCCCTCTTAACCTGTCTAATGTGTAAGCCATGCTCAGCACAGCTTACCCATGTGCAGACAGATTCTGTGCTGTGGACACAGCACATTTAGCAGTGGGGGTGGGCTGCCTATGACTTTAGCTGCCTTTCAGGGCTGGGACTATGGGTAGGCAGGGTATGCAATCATTTAGGGCACTGCCTATGCTGCTGTGAGGGGTGCCCATTCCCTACCCCAGCTTACTTCAGCTCTGCTGTAGTGCAGCACTCTCTCCCCTGCACTCCCTAATCATGTCACTTCCTCACAGGAAGTCACATGATTGGGGAGAGAGCGCCGCAATAGAGCGGAGCTGAGGTGAGCTGGGGCTGGGGGGGGGGGCAGGTTTCATGGGCCTAGGAATGACCCTGCTGCCCTTTAAGTTTGTAATATTTTATTGTCAACCTTGTTTTGAAAGACTATAAATCCCATGATATAGAGCAGGGGTTTAATTATATTTGGCTCACAAGAAAATACCAAATGTCTACAACAGCTGGCCCACTGGTAGACAGAGCGTGCACCACTAATGCTATAAATTCCATAAGATTCTGCTGCTGCACTGGCAAAACAATCATGGCCCACAAGCACTTCCTCCTCTGTTGACATTAAATAGCGACCTCATACTACCAGTCATATTGGGCCAACCCTCCCAAAAATGGCTAAACCAAAGGTTGAAAACAGAAGATTTCTAAAAAAGCGGGAAGTAGAATATCTGTTCACAAATGTAAAGGACAGACCTGTTTGAAAAGGTTCATCATTATATCTGATGAGAAGGAAAAACATACTTGTTTGTAGACATTTTTTCATTAAATATCAAGGTTGGCCCAAGACTATGTCCAAGTTGTTAATTTTGGCCCACTGTGTATTTGAGTTTGATACCCCAGATGATGATCAACTCATAAAAAGGAACCAGTGGCAGACAGAAGTCTATTTGGTGCATATTTGGTCTTGTTTCAGAAATTACATGGCTATAATTCATACATTTAACATGAGCAATGTAAGATACATTATCCTTTATAATACAGAATACAATAGAATATTTTTCCACTTGATAAGCATTGTTAAATAATACAAATATTTTTTTTTATTTCTAGTTTCATCTCTTGCTTGTGCTAATGAATCATCTGGAATTCTGTAGTTTAAGGGTGTTATATTATACTGCTTCTTTTGAAAGACTACAATTGCTATCATGCCATGTCACTTACAGGAGGTATTAATGGCTGGCACAAGAGAGGTCTGGTTTGCTCTTTTGTTTGATGTAAAATGATATGCTGCAATGTTACCATGTTTAAGAAATTTTATGTGTTTAAAGAAGAACTCTGGCTTGTTAGGTTCAGGGGTGATTATTAAGGGAGTGGGGTAAAAACTTCAATAAGTCTTTAATACTACAGCACTTCCCCTACTCTGAGTTACTTGCCAATTTCTTCTTCTCTTGACAGGTTATGTGATCCTCTTCACTTTCTGTACATTTTGGTGAATAAAGCAAGCACAGTAGCAGTTTTACATCAGAAAACTGTTGAAACACACAAGAACAGGAAGTGAAGATCACAGAGACCAGACCAATCAAGACATTGAAAAATTAAGAACCACACCTTGATTAAAAGAGCTGGAGTTCTCCTTTAACACCTATATTTCCCACAATGCAGGGTAAGATAGAATCAGTCGTGGATAGGCTGGTTGTAGGGTTATAGTGGCAATTGGAGAGATGCAGAGGCAGGTTAAGGCTGGAGTCCTGACTATTAGAGAAGATAAAGTATTTAAGTTATATTTTTAAACAGGAAAGTGGGGTCATGGGCACTTTAAGTTGCAAAGTTGATGTCAAAACTAAGGGCCTTATTAACTAAAGATTGAAATGTCACAGAGAGCTCTGAGATCACATATATTTGCTTCTTTCCCATATTCTCTTATTAACTAAACTCTGCAAAGTGGTGAATACACAACAAATTCAGGTGTCTATAATAGTTGTGAACTTTTGGAGCTCTTCGCATCACTTTGCATTGGTGTGCACACACATGTGACTAGGTATAATGCTCCAAATTCACCTGTTTGACTTCGCCCCTTGAGACTGGCTAATTGGGGGGTTGATGGCAGGGCTCCAGTGTTTTGTAAGATGACTATTCATTCAAAAGTGAAAATGGAGACTATAACTAAGTAACAACATGACCTAGGGACAAGGTAACATCACCGCTCTTCATGTGTCAAATTTGCTTCACTCTTGTATAAAAAATTGTTTTCAGCGCTGGATTACAATGGACACCCAAAGATACCACAACCATGGGGGAGTACTAGGGATCTTAAACAGAAATTACTGGCAGATGTGAAATGGGGGGCACAACCCACCTTACATACAGCTCTCCAATAGTAAGCGTAACTTAATGTTTATACAGTATATGTAAGTTTGAGTATTTTATTCTCTCCTTTTACAGATGGGCCCAAAGTCTGAATGATCCAACCAGTGAAACAATAGCAAAATACACTGGATTGGGGCTAGTTAGACAATCCCACATGCTGAATGATAGAATTTCTAACAATTATTTATTGCAAAAACAATCAGAATGTAGAAATAATGGTATGAAGATCATACAGTTACAAAGTGTACTGCTACTAGATCAGTATTCATCTCACGATCCACAGCCCAGGATCGCCAGATGGATGTGTTGTCGTTCTGATCATGCTCACTTCTGGGACTATGTAAGTGAGTTTGGTCCCTCACATAGACTCGTCACCGACTTTTGGGGAAACTAACCGACTGCCCATGCCTAGATCAAATGGGATACTATGTGCCTTGTCAAATTCGCTACTGCAACAGACTCTGATGCTTGATGTATAAGCGAATTACCTGTGCATGTAAAGTGGTGCAAAGTGCTCTGTAAGTTTGCTAAATATGCAAAAGTTTGGAAGTAGCAAATAATTGTGAATATGGACCTTTACATGACTATTTAGACTTGAATAAGCCCTCAAATAAAAATTACTAAGATCTTCTTCCATGGCAACAATGCCAACCTTTGTTTGAGGCCTTCTCATAGATCTGAAGCCTGTAATCAGTTCGTGATATAGTTATTACTGGAATACAAACAAAGTATCAGTTTTTCGTGTAATAATGTTGTTTATGTGATGTGACAAAAAGACTTCTTCATCAGTATTTTAGTTACAAAAGACTTATGCATTTAAATTACATTTAATGAATGAAACAAAAAGATATGTACACCTGATATATAGCTAATGTATGCTTGTATAACTAAAGACACAATTACATTGTTTTACAATCTTTTGGAAGTACTGTACATAGATTTGCAACTCAAGACATAACCTACAAGCAATTTATAACAAGGTCTAATCTTTTTAGAAAGTGAAATAAAGACCTAAAAATAGACATAGACCACAGTCCATAAAGCAAAATAATGTGGAAATTAACTGTAGCCCTACACTCCTGACTCGAATGTACAGCCTGTATCCTATGAATATGCAACATATGATTGTGATGAATAGAGTATATCAGTTTCTGGAAACAAGTACCAGGTATGCTTTTATACCTGCAGGCGTTTTACTATGAGAAAATGCTGGGGACTTATTTCCTTGTGGTAAAACACCCGGTGAGAGAAATGACAGCAGTCATGTCTTTGATACTTTAGGTATGTTTATAGGTGCTCTCTAAGGCCCTAATTCACCATAGTGCGAAGTGAGCCGCAAAGCGTTTGTCTCACTTCGCACATGGTATTATGCGCCCGCTGATGTCCTGCACGCGGACATCAGCATGCGCATAACACCGTGTGCGAAGTGAGCTGAACGCTTCGCGGTTCACTTTGCACTATGGTGAATTAGAGCCTAAGGCTTCTGTTACTTTGCATTTTGCAAAAAGCATAATAGGGCTCTAAAACATTCTAATTGTGTCTTACCAATTCATCAACAAGATGGGAATTCATCAATAAGTGCATTAAAGAGGACTAGTAACCCATAGCAACCAATCAGAGATTGGCTTTCATAATCCTGCCTCCCCACATGAATGCTAACAGCTGATTGCTACAGGCTACTAGACTACAGAAAAGATTGCCCGTGTTAATGAATTACCCTGTTTGTGTGTGCGATTGTGTAGGGATGTTAGAATGCATGTTCCATGGGTCAGGAACTGGATTCAATGATTCATCTTTGTAAAGCCCTGCACAGCACATCAGCACCATGTAAGTACCATAAATAAATATATCAGTTCTGTGCTACAAGGTAAACAACTTTCCATTTTCCTTATAAACAAACTGGGTCAATATTTCATTCCACAATTTAAAGGACAATACAAATACTCACTAAAAATGCCTCAAGATGGATACGCTTCTCTGAGAAATCTTTCTTTGAATTGTCCTTAAACTCTTCTACTCCATTGTTTAGAATGGGGGCATGATGGGAAGAAGTATAAAAAATAAGCTCATTTTCTTTAGTTATTCCAAGTAGACTTGAATGTTAGAACAAATCCAATGACTATTGTCTTCTGTGCTCTGTCCTTAGAGTCAAGGTTAGAAAGACAATCTCCCCATATCATTTTCTTCTGACATTCTGCTCAGAGCTGGCCTCCTTTATACAGATATCCTAGATCTCTTCTTGGTATTCCACTTTTCACTTTCTGCTTTTCTAGTTTATGTCTGAAAAACAATGATTCTCTTTGTGAACTACTCTTCCCTTCTTGGTTTGCTCTTTTCTCTCTCCCACTGTAAACCTCAGACTTTGACGCTCTCTATTTCTTTGTATCCCTTTCTTCTTCTTTAGTTCATACTGAGAATCCTTTCTCAAACCGCATGTCTCAACTAAGCCCTTATGTCACTCTCCAACTTCCCAAATGTATGCCCCCCCCCCTCCTCAGTCAGTATGTCTCTAGCAACCCCCTGCCTCTCACCACCTGCTGCTATAACTCATAGAGAGACAGCATGTGTTAGCAGGCCTGAGACAGACATTTCTTCGATGAGGATAAGTGCCTAGCTATTATTTGTTATTCATATACATTACATATTTTCATATATTATGTTTAAAAGTGTAAATAAATAAATACAATATTTGTTTTCAAAATTATTAAATATATATTTTACAGGGTACTTTCTATTTTGTTAGTCTACAGATCATTCTTGTGATTGTTTATTCAGTTATATTTTAAAGGAGAACAAAATATCAAACTTTATTTATATTTTATGTGAAATAAAGAATTATCCTATCTCAGTTGGTCAGTGTTACAATTCTTACTGTCCTTCCCTCTTTTAGTAAGTGGTCATAAAACAGAATGGAAATAATGAATAATTAGTAATAGATTATACAATTTTATTAACAAACAAATAACCTTTGATATGGGCATTTAAGTTTTTTAATGATTTTTATTTTGAGAGCAAAGCTGAAATTATCTGTACATATGTGAAAAAAAATGTAAACTATAACATGATAAGAAAAAAAAAAGTGCCCTCTAGTGGGTAGTTAGCAAATTATATTTTATTCATTACACAGATACGATCACAGGTTTACTGGGAATATCCCACAAATAAAGGGAAATCCATATTGTCTTACTACTTTTGGAAAACAACAGCAATAGCATTCATTAAAGTGAGAATCGATTGTCGATTCTTTACACCTTATTATTAAACAGAGGATTCCCATAGAGAAGATTCAATCATGTCAGTAGCCATTTCTTGCATAGTGTGGCATAGTGAGTTGGACAGCAGGTGCCCTGCCATCAGCCTTCTGATTCTCCACTTCAGTCTGGCAAAGTAAAAGTGGCAAATATGACACAATGCACCTCGTCTAATTTGCTACTTTGACACATGAAAAATAGGTTAATTACCAGTGCTCTGTGACCTTTGTAAGCTGTCGAATTGGTCTCAAACACTCCACATTGCAGAATTTGCTGAATACCCGATTATGAGGAAGTGGC
>WMED01012705.1:0-14714 GCA_019650415.1 Pipa parva
GGGGCGTTTCACGAGGGGGGCGCCTGGGGCGCCAATAGAGCCAGAGCCGGCTCTGACTTCCTGTCACATTTTTTTGAGCGTATAGAAAGCAACACGAACCATGCTCCAGGATTAGTAGTAATACAAACTGAACTTTCGTCCCAGGACTCTGCATCAAATAGTCACTTCTTTGCCAAGTGAATCCACTGTTAAGTGAATAAGGAGTAGCCCGTTTGTGTCCATTGGAATGAAGGGACATGCATATTTTTACTCCCCGTTCAGAAGTTCTCCTTTAAACCCAGTCATCCCATAACCGCATTCCATTTTATTGTCAACAAGAATGTGGCCGATTATAACCTATTGCTTGGCAAGAGAGAACTGTGTTTAAAGGTCTGATGTGCAGGTTCTGTCTTGCATCCAGTGTAAAAATAAATTGCATATTGCCAATAAAGTACATCTGAAAAACAATAACAAAAAAATAAATGATATATAATCTATATTGCCACCAATCCAAACACTGCTGACCACTTCTTTATTTTATATGACTGCTGAGTGTAACTGCACCTTTTTTGTAAAGGGCTTAAATTCAACAATTAAATATGTTTTACAAAGAGTAAAAAAAATCTGTTTATAATGTCTTGGCACAATTTACCTCTTGCTGTGCAGTCTGTTTTGATTTAATTTAAAAGTCAATGGTATGTTAAAATACATTTGGTCTGTTGCTAGATTAACGCAATTAACTGAAAGAAGAGAACACACGCACATGCTGTTATCATCAAGCCGTGAAACCATCATCGTAGTTCTTGATCTATTGGTTGCCATTATGGGGTTAGAATATCTGGAGATATACAAACCTGCAGACATTTACTACTTAGGACCCCCAGGAAAACCCTAGTTAGTGAAACAGGTCTCCCATATAAAACCATTAGAAATTGTCTGGTTTTACTTTCACCCATCATGTACATTAAAGGAGCACTATAGCGCTGATATAACTGCAAACATACATATAAAACATCTTTATACTAAACCAATTGCTGACACAAATAGCTAAAAAAAACACATTTAGGGAAGAAATAATACTTGCTGTTTGTTTCCCTTAATTAGTTTTCCTGAGAGCTGACATTTTCCTCACCCCCGCTCCTCCTCCTCTTTCTGTTCTGCAAGTCAGGCAACATGAGAAGAAAAAGCTGCCTGACTGCTATTGGTTAAGCAGTGTGCTGACCTTTTGGCTGCATAAATTAAGTTGGAATGCAGGAGATTACAGAGGGAAAGCTGACTTGTGCACATGTGCCAAGTAGTTAGTAGGGCAAAAATGTCCGGGAGAGGGTACCTTTTCACGGAAAACTGGCCAGTACATGTCACACACACATTTCCTGGTGCAGGAGTTTATCAGTGCTGCCAACTCATTCATTCTGCTTCACATGAAACAACTACTGGGGAGAAACACTTCTCACTAAGGTATAGTACTGCATAAGTAAAGATGTAATCTGACTATTTGCTGATGTATTTAAAGCAAATACAATACATGAATTAGTTTAAATGCAGCAGTTTAAGTGCTACTCAACACCCAAACACTTCTGAGGTTTCCTTTTAAAGAGTCGTAAAAGAGAATTGTCCAGCCATTGAGCCCAGTGTCAAACTGGAGTGCTGAATCCCACCGTCAAACAAGAGATCATGGACCCACAAAACAAAATATTGTTTTCTTGTCTCTTCATTCCCTCCTTTAATTCAGTGGTTCTCAACCTTTTAATTGCAGTGACCCTTTAGTACAATTCCCCGTTATTTGGAGACCCCCATTCATTAATTATTACTGGGTGACCCCATTCAAACTCTGTATTTCTGATGGTCTTAGGTGACCTCTGGCAAATAGTCATTCGACCCCAGGTGGGGTCGTGACCCACAGGTTGAGAACCACTGCTTTAATATAACTGTATCCTACCTTTTCTTGTCTCCAACCCCCATGCCTACTTTACACTACTTTTAGGAATGTGCCTTATGGTATAGTTTGAAACTCCAAGAGGGCCCACTGGGAGTTTCCGTGTGGGTGGGCCAATCAACACTGGTTGAGTCCCCACAGGGGATTAAATATCTGCCACACAGCAATATATCCAAAGGTATATCCAAGTTATAAGGTTTGGGACAGCTAACAGAGGAGACTATCTATCACATGTGCCTTTCTAAGACCCAACAGATACTTGATAACTGCACCTGCTATCTTTGAAGAACTATAATAGTGTAAAGGGATAACATATCAAATAAATGTTAGTTTTTTTTATATTTTTAGAAGAAATTAACAGATTCTTGGGTTATAATGTCATTATGGTATGTGATATATAAATGCCGCAAGTAAATAAACATCAAAATGTGGTTTATATCCGCTAAAATTGAACATGTTTCTTCTTATAAAAATGCATTATGCATTGCAGAAACATTTGCTGTAGAAATGTTCCTCAATGTGCTTAAGGACAATGACCAAACCCCTTATATGTGCTCATACAAATTAATATTTTATCTTCCTAGCAAGAATCTACACCCTGGATCAAAGCAGCCTTTTTATTGTAAGATTGCTCATTCTTTGGCTTTGTTGTACAAGTCTGCATGCTGTACACATTTAGGGGAAATTCACACACAGGTGCTAATCCAATCATCTTACTGAAGATGGAATTATATAACTAAAGTGTCCAATTAGTTACTATAGTTCAGAGGAGGCGAACGTATGGCATGTGTGCCAGAGAGGGCATGTTCGCCGTTGCCACCGCTGCTATCCTTGATCCCCCATCGAGTGAGCACTCCTTCAGTGCAGGCCGCGGACCCAACCTGACAGTTTTCAGGTGGGATCCACAGCCTACACTGAAGGAACACTTCAGTATAGCTGCGGCAGAGCTCTTCCCCAAAGTAGGCAGGATTACATCACTCATTAGCACCTGCACTTCGGGGGAAGGTTCTTGTGAGGGACGTCATTTTTTGGCACTTGGTGCCAAAATGGTTCACCACCACTGCTATAGGTTATACCACCAGAGCAAGTTTGCACCAATGCTTATGAATTGCCAGCAATGTTATGTTTACAAATTACCATACAAAGTTTGTGGGTTTTTTCATTTAAATTCACATAACAATTCTGCCTCTGGAAACATGTACAATAAGGCTGCTATCATGGATAGTTAAAAGAAACAGTTTTCAACAACTAAACTAAGGTTTCCAGCAAGGGGATACACAATTACAGTTACATGAAGATTAATAAACCCACTGTAAGGTGAGCAGTATTTTTATCCAATTTTCAATAAAATGGTTCCTACCGAACAATTATCCCATTTGCACTTAAAATTGTTTATGATCCCCAAATCACTAGACAACTTCACAATGCAAGTTTATTGACCTATCAAAATGTCTCAGCTCTACATGGGGCTAAGTGGGCAATGATTTTCTAATTTATAGCTGGCGGTGACTCAGTGGTTAGCACTGCTGCCTTGCAGTGCTGGGTTCTGGGTAGAATTCCACCCTGGGCTTCATCTGCATAGGGTTTGTATGTTCTCCTCACACTTTTGTGGGTTTCCTCCCACAATCCAAAAAACATACATCTGTGTGACTGAAAAGGGAAGCTAGATTGTAAGCTCCATGGGGCAGGGACTGAAGTGAATGGTGAATCTCTGTAAAGCGCCGTGTAATTTATCAGTGCTACATAAATAAATACAAAAAACAAAATTCTCAGTGAAACAAAGAACTGCTGTATGGAAACATCAATACCCTGTATACATAATTTAAATCAGGCTGGAAGCCATTTAGAACAGGAACTGTAAAAAGTGACATTTAAACACCTGCAAGAATCCCTTGTTTTAAAGCGTCAGTAGTTCTTTGAGGGTTGAGACTGATAAGTACCAGACACTTTCTATGTAATTACAGCAATTCATCACTAAACACCATTCTTGACACATTGAGCCTTACTTAATGTTTGCATAAACTACGCAAGTCCTTATTGAGATTTATATATCACAAAAAGGGAATAATTCATTTCTGTATCCAACACGTATAATTATCATTGTCGTGCACAATGCCAGCAAACCGGTGTTTCTTTCACTTCATTCCACTCAAGAGCTCTGATGGGGTTACACAAGTCAACTCAAAGGCAAATACATGTCCTACCTCTAGCATCTCTTCTTTTCATTTCAGGTGAAATTCTCCTGCCTCTAAGCTTTAAGTCTTAAAAAAAAGGTTCCCACTTTAAAGGTGAGTAATTTAATCTAAAACAATTCTCTTTGTTTTGACAGTTTACAATGTTTGTACTTGATTAAGGCTAAAAGATGCTGAATGGGAGCTAAATTGCCTAAAGTCACTTCAGGTACACATATCCTGTTATGCGCTCGCTGATGTCCTGCACGCGGACATCAGCGAACGCTTTAAAGGGATTTCAGTCTCGGTGAGGCTCTACTCGAGACGCCTCGCGAGACTGGAATCCTTTTAAAGCATTCGCTGATGTCCGTGTGCAGGACATCAGCGAGCGCATAACAGGATATGCGTACTGAAGCAAACGATCTCAGGGTAATTTTGCTGATATGTATGTTCAGGTACTGTACCAGTGACATTAAAATAATCTAATCTAAATTCATAGGCTGGTGGAAATGCTAAAGGTGGGGGGGGGGGGGGGGATATTTATACAAGTTGAAATGGTCGAAAAGAGGATAAAAATTAATTTATACCTTCTTTTTCTTCTTTTTGACAAGTTATAAAAAAGTATCGCTATTTTTTTTTTTTTTTTTAGCAATAGCGCCATTTTCGATCAAATAATCAATATCGCTCGAGTGCTATTTAATAAACTTTATCTGCTCAGCTAAGCTAAAATTTATTGCTCCAAATTATTTGCCTTATTAGACCTGGTGAAAACCATTTAGGCCTAAAGGTTAAACCGCTAACACATCAAAATCTGCTAACTGTAACTAAAGTAACAACTACACAAACAGGCAACAACTTATCCCTAAAAAAACTAAACTAACTGCAACAATGTATACAAACGAATCACAACAACAAACTACCCCAAGCTGCATTAAAAACCACTGACCAGCAACCCTTTAAGGGTTAAATTATATAAATTACCATTTGTTACATAGCACTTCCATAGTAGAACTACAGAAATAAATGGTTTCATTCACTTCTACTCCCCCTGAAAAATTGAGGTGTAGTATGTCTCAAGGACATAGCCAGGGAAAGTACCCACCAAAAATATTCAATGTACACAATGTGAAAAGCCCATCACACATATTCAAACAGAGTCCAAAATCCATCAGATACAACAACCAGACATACTGTACTCATAATGCCCAGTTCAAAGGCATACCCAGTCCAGATCAAGTGCCCATCAGACAATCAGCTACCATCACTCAAGTATATATTACCATGTACAGTATCCATTCCCAGACAAGGTTGCCAGACATATCCATATAAGGTGTATCAGATATATGCATCAAAAGTTCATGGTGCCAACCGACCATCTCAAGAAAAAAATTTAACTAAGCGCTGCTTGCTAGTGCACTACATGTAGAAATGAATGACGTTGCAGTGTGCAGACTGCAGAAGGCACTGAATCAATGCTAAGGTGGTCCATGATCAAAATAATATTAAATTTGTCTACTATGACTCCACCCACCTGTTGCTAAGGTCCGTCCATTTCCCTCTCAGGCCCCTGCTAACACCCTCATGTGCACCCTTGACTTATCCTGCTTGGACTATTGCAATGCCCTTCTAACTGGCCTTTCAGTTTCCCATCTTTCCCCGCTCCAGTCTTTTCTAAACTCTGCTGCTAGTGTGAGGGAGACTTCTGTCAGCTTCTTTGCTCCCAGTTAAAAAACAATTTAATTACAGCGTCTTACATTTAACATTCGAATCACTTCACTCTGTTGCCCCCCTCCCTACACATCTTCCTTTGTTTGCACGTATACACATAGCCGTCAACTCCGCTCATTACAAGGCAACCTTCTTCATAAACCCCTCACTAAGACCATCCATTTTTGTCTTAAACCTGCACAAGTTTTTCGATTGAGTTTTTTTATCTCGATCTTTTGATAAAAAGGTTGCCATACTACTAACGTAAAGCATGGCTACCTTTCCATCGACAAATTAATAATCGAGATTGAACAACTCCTATGGTAATCTTGCAGGAACAACTCAAGATCTTGCTCGATAAACTTGGAAAAACAGAGATCGATTTATGACAAATTTGCTATGCCTGGAGTATTCACACTAAACATGAATAACCCCATTTTTTGTTGTTGATAATTTGACTCATCTTTGACAATGTACATGTTTGTTTATCAATATTAAAATTCAATCAAATTTGCTTCAACAATTCATACATCCTCAACAACAAATTTACAGATGGCTCATCTGTGGTTACTTACCATTTTGTAAAAGGTGGATTGGAGTTGTCCATTGTTTTGGACCATGATGTAAACCATGTAATGTTCTCTGCTGCTTCCCCCCACATACTTTCAGGGTCTTTTATTGAAGACTTGAAAATAGATTCATAACTAGAAGACACAGTTTCTGGAGGTGAAGTAGAATATGTTTGATTGCTAAAGTGTGTGGAGTGAACTGAAGCCAATTGACATTTAGTCCTAATAGGACAGGAAGAGGCAACAATTCTCCTCCATGTCTCCCTTGGTATAAAATGTCCTGGAAGTCTACCATTTGACCTTATTGCAGAATATTGTCCAGACAAACTAAAAGCAATGTTTTTTAACTTTCTGCTTTTGGAAGCTGGAGTTAAAAACCATGTTATCTTAGAGTACATTTTATTCCAGTGATATATTGCTGGCGCAGAATGAATTCTGAGCGTGGCACCAATAAGCTAGCAGAAAATTGATGCAAGTTGACCAGAAAATGTAGATCTTCAACAGCAGGCATCCAATCTTCCCAGCAGAATCCAGCACAGTCCTCTCAGTGGCAGCAGCAAGACCTCTGAGCTCTCTGAAAAATGAAAGTTTGGACACACTGCATCATTTGATTGGCCGGAGCGTATAGTCAGCACTAGTTGTTCATTTACCACATACTGAACTGTGGATTTAAAAAAAAGTTCTTTTGAGGACAGAAGTGGCTATCTGTACAGAACAATCTGAGGTATATGGCGTAAGCCAATAGTGAATATACGCTTATTTTATTTATTCATTGTTAATTTTAAATGTTGCCCTCCACATACACAATGCATTCATTGTAAAAGACCTTTATTCCTAGATCCCATAAATCCATTAGAAGCCATGTACCATTTACATTACTTTTGTTCAGCTGCAGTTAGTGGATAAATACAAGAATACTTCCATATCCATGCCTAGAGTCAATGTACCAGCATACAACTTTCTGGTTACTTGTTGCTTAAAATGCATTGAAGCAAAATTACCAGTCATAATTTTTCGCTTTAAAAAGTGTTTGATTGAATGCAATTTAACTATAGCAATAATGTGGGCATGAAAATACTGCTGTTTTAGGGTCAGGAATCCCTTTTATAACATTCAAAAAAATCCATTTTCTTTAATATGCGGTGCAGACTTATGGATTATTTTGCTTTAACCGAAGAGTGTTTACTTTTAAACTAAATTAATATAACAAATTCTCAGTCTTTATTATGGCAGTTTTTGTGATTCTTTACTTCATAAACAGCATTTTCTCACATCAGGAGGTGCTGTTTATAAGAATACCCATGATGCCTACCTTGGTACCAAGGACCCCAGATGATTCAATTTGGAGAAGGAGAGGGGGTTATTCCCTAAAGTCTGAATTTGACTGTCCAATTCTAAAACAGAGGATTCCTATAGAAAATCCGCAACTGTGACAATTCTCCCATTGTAAAGTTGTGACTATATTTCCATAGTAAAGACGCGACTGTGACAACAATCTGATTATAAAGACGCGACTTCGACAGTAACAGTTTAATGCGACCGTCTTTATCTGGCGAATTCACACCTTTACGCGACAATTCAGACTTTAGAGAGTAACCTCCAGGAGGCAGAAGAAACAACAGAGATAAGAGAATAAATCAGTAATTATTTAATACTTCCCCAGTACCTCAGAGAGCATCTCTATAACCTGTAAAAATTCCTTCCAGACTCCTTACTTGTAATCAGACTTGCTACAAAATATTCTAATTATTTTAAAATACCCTCAGATGATATGTACTTTTGAGTAACGTTCCAAACCTACATTATAAATAAAGATCATTTCTAAACTTAAAGCGCACCTGTCCTCTCAAAACTCTAATACTAATTTAGTTCTACTAATGAAATAAACGTTTTTGTAAATATATATGTATTTAAAAAATGCACTTTTATTCAGTGTTTCTCTCTGTCATCTTCCCTGTCAGCCCCGACTTTTCTTTCCAGAGTTGGGTGGTGATGATTGACATTATAGCTCCTCCAATCAGATCCCTGCTACATCATAATTTATGGGAACTTAAATATTCCCCAGGAATGGTGACAAAAAACTTCCCTTGGTTTGAAGAGATAGCTGTTCCCCAAGGTACATCTGTCCATGTACAAAATAAAATCCAGTAAACCTCAAAAAAGTAGGGAAAACAACAACAAAAATAAATAAATAAAATGTAGCGTGCTGCCAAATAAATTTAATGATGTGCTGCATCACATGTTTCGGGCCTACTTTTTTGGATTTACACAATTTAACAAATCTGATTGGAGGAGCTATAATGTCAATCATTTAGCGCCAACCAACCTGGTAAAGAAGTCAGGGTGACAGGAAAGAGAAAAGCTGTATAAAGGTACATTTTGGTTAATACATATGCATTATATGCTTTATTTTCTTAGTACAACCTAAATTAGTATTAGTTTTGAGGTGACAGGTGCACTTTAATTTTGTTATTTGCATTGCCCTTGTACCGAAAGAAGCAAAAATGGCATGTTGGTACCAGTAAAACCCTGCCTGTGTATTTATCTTTCAGAACAGACAACAAAGGGTTCACGAGAGTTTCAGCGCGTCTACAAAGGAAATCAGTTTTCAATAAGACATTTAAGCAAGAAACTATTTAAACACAGCCCCAAGTCAAAGCATAGCAAGATCATATTTCACTCAATCAGAAAGAATTCATTTTTGGCCCAGAGTTCCAATGACTCTTTCAAGTATCTATCTTTTTAAAACACTCTGTGAATGATAATAAATTATATTCATGATGACTTCCAATGAAGGCAGAGCCAGATTTTAGAAATCTGAAATGTGAATATTCTTCCTATAAATTATTTCCATGCTTTGCTCTTCTGCCATATTAAAGCTCCCCGCATCCACCCGATTTATTGAAAAATTTCATAAACTCGGAAAAGCCCGGTTTCCCTTTTCCGAGTTTATTCCCACGAAGTCTCTGAAGATTCTCATGGTAAATATGGTGAGATTTTTTTTTTCGATCGATATTTACCAACTGAAACCTTTTTGATGTTTTTATATCGAATTTTTCAATGAAAAAGGTAGCCATACTAGTAACGTAAAGTAAGGTTACCTTCCCATCAAAAAATTCAGTCAAAAAGTTTCTGTCGGTAAATGTTGACTGAGAAAGTTTTGCAATATTTACCATGAGAAACTTCTGAGATCTCGCGGGAACAAACTTGGCAAAGCGAAATTGGGGTTTTCCAAGTTTATTAAATTTCACCCAATTTAAAGTGAAAACACTGCAAAATACTGCCGTGAATTGTAGTTGTACAACTACAGATGATGTTTTTAACTCTCTCAGTTCTGAGTTTCTAAAATATTATCTATTTCCATTTCCTGCTATGACCAATGCAATAATTTACTTCGCTTAGGGCAGAGTTTCAGTAACATTTTTTTATTGTAAGCCTATCTATTCACTTTTCAAGCAAATACTGTTATTATGGTCTATAAAACTCTTACAGGGACCTATTCACGGAAGTCTTAACAGTCGCAAAAGGGTCTGAACTCGCATTAGTTCAGCAAACTCTAATATGGAAAATTCCTAACCAATTAGAACGGTTATGATGGTTGCAGACAAAGCTATTGCCACTAATTTGTGTGTGCGTACACCTGCACAGGTAATTCAAGCATCCAAGTCTGTCGAAGTAATGAATTTGACAAGGCATTGTGTGTCACGTTCCCCAGATCAGAGTGGAGAATTAGGGGGTTGATGACAGGGACCCTGAATGACTATGGCATTTAATTGCATCTAACTCCATTTGCTTTTTCACCAAGGGAAAACAACACTTAACGAACAAGGAATTAATCATTCACGACTATAGGAGCATTGTGACCTTAATGGAACAGTTTAGGCACCAACAGTTATTTGCTGTCTTTTTGGCACTGTTAAATAAAAGTTAAATAAATGCTTTTTGTCATTTAAATCATTTATTTATTTCCACCCTTTACAATTTAGCACCAATTTGTTACTGAAGCTCATCCCCTCCCTTCAGTTTGGAATGTTCAGTTAAGGAATTGACTGACAGGCTGGATAATGCTAAATAACCAATCAGAACCTTTAAGATGTCATCCACTTTTTTTTTTTTTTAATTCTGAAAGGTGTAGTTAACCCAGCACGAGCAATTGAAAGGGCTGAAATATTGACTTTATTTTATATGGATTTGGTCTCTCTCTCATGCCCAGTATCAGTGCTTGCTACTGACAGCATACACCATTAGCTGTAAGTATTGTAACTGCCCATGGTAATTCATTAACTATTAATTTTAACCTTCCTGAGATGCCATTGTGTCAGTAGCAAAAGATTCCAACCAGGAAGTAAACACAGAAAAAACTGTGTAAAAGACTGACTAGGCATATTAGAAAAAAAATGTATTATGCATTTACAACACACATTACTTTTTATTAATCGGACTGGACTGTTCTTTTAAGTGATGCGGACACCCTTTGAAGGCCAAATTCTCACTTTCATGAATGAGCACCTCAATGTTCTCCGAAGTCCAGGAGGAGAAAACATCAATAATACTCTTCAGTAAAAGAAAGTGATGCTGTGGGGTTTTTTTTCTAAATGGCACAGTGAGGGCATGCTGTCCATAGTTTAGTATCCCTAAAAGTTCTGTTTCTGGTCTTTTAATTTATGTCTCCAGCTTTTGTTAAAGGGACACATGGATCACATGCCCGCTGTTTTTGTAGGACTCGCTGCTTTACATGAAGAAAGCGTTCCACCACTGTGACTGAGAATACTCAAGTCTCAGAATACCTCTTTTGTTACAAAGAGAAAACTGCAACAAAGTTACTTATCTCTGCCCTAGGTGAAAAGTTTCTGAACAAGGAGATAGATATATATATATATGTAGATAATATTAGGACTGTCTGCAAAAAAAAAAACAAAACAACAAAAAAAAAAAAAAAACACAACAATATATAAGAAAAGTGTTTGTTTTGGCATAAATAATCAAATTAATAATTTTTATACATACACCATCATTACTCATTAGATTGTAAGCTCTATGGGGCAGGGACCTCCATCTTCTTGTTTCAATCACAGCCTGTCACTTAGAGTTATGCATCTTCATGATTTTATGCAGTGATGTAATTAGACACCAAGGTGCTCCAGTGCAAGATCAGCACCAGGCCCCCTCCCTTGGGTTATTGTGCACGATTGGCCCTCCCCTCAGTGCTGACTCTTCCAAGGGAGCAGTCGCTGCACAAGCAACAGAGGGGTTGCTTCAGCCCTCTGGGAACTGGGGCCAAGTTGCAACAGTGACCGCTGCAACCTATATATACAGTAGTCGCACCCCTAATTTTATATCTGTAATTTATTTCACTTGTACTATGTTAAAGGGGAACTACTGTATAATCATAAACCATACTTACCTGATGGATCTAGCAGCTAGATCAGTATTCATCGGATGATGCTCAGCCTAGGATCATCTGATGAATACATAACCGCATCCCTCACTTCTGGGTCTATATGAGTGGCATTGGTTAGCGAAACTGACCAACTGCACATGCCCAGATCGATCTAAGCATGCACAGTCGGTCAGTCTTACCGGAACTCGGGGGGGGGGGGGGGGGGGGGGGGGGGGGGGGGGGGAAGAGTCTATTTGAGGGACCGACGTCAATCACATAAACCTGGAAGTGAAGAAAGCAGCGATGTGTTCATCTGACGATCCTGGGCCGAGTATCATCACAGTTTATACTGTTGTTAGATTGATCAGGTATGTATGGTTTGCGACTATAGTTCCCCATGTCTGTATTATAATTGAATTGTTCAGCTCTGCGTAACCTACAGGTGCTTTATAAATAAAAATATACTTACATACATATTCATACATGCATTACTGTGGCTGTTAACATAATTGTTGATAAAATCCTAAAGAAGCAACAGAGAGATGCCCACACTGAAATAGTGAAATCTTGGTATATCACTGTGGAGATAGAAAACAAAAAACAACGGGAGCAGCAACCTCCCTTCGTCAGGGAAGACTTCACTTCAGTGGTGAAGTAAAGTATGGTTATATACCACTATTTCCGTGTGTGCATCTCTCTCATTTTTTCTTCTAGATTTTATGCAACCGATACTACCAAGTATCCAGAGAAGTTAGCGCCACTGTACTGCAGCATATTAATTGGATGTACATTCCGTTTCATATACTAATTCCTGAGACTAAGGGGGTTATTCACTAAAGTCCAAATTTTTGTGTATAGATACAAATGCCAGATATAGACAGTCGCAATAGGCTGCAACTGTCGCAGTTGCGGTTTTATAATGAGAATATTGTTGTAGTCGCAACTTTATTATGGTAAAATTGTTGCAATCTTACCTTTAAAAAATTGTCATGACTTTACAATGGGGAAATTGTCACGGATTTGCTATGGGAGTCCGCTGTTCGCGAATTCGACAGTCGAAATTCGCACCTTAATGAATAACCCCCCCATAATTGTTGATATCATAGAGAATGTTGAGTGGATTGAGGAATCAGTGATATAATAAATACTACACTTGCATTCTCATAGCCTCTTATGTAAATTGGATGCACTGAGGTGCTAGATTCAATTCTGACTCACAATTAAAAACCTGTAAAATGGCATCACTCAAATGGTGCAATATCAGATAAATTTAAAATTATATGTAATTAGGCATGTGCAACAAATGTCACACAGTAGCTTAAAAAAATTTCACAGCTCTCTAACTTAACTTGGTAAAAATTCCCAAGCTCTTAAATAGCAAAATATTTCAATATTTCAGACAATAAATGCACACATATAAATCCACTTTTTTTTTTTGGTACATGTTATTTTGATATGGAGAAAAAAAAAAAAGGAAGTTGCCTTTAAGCTTATTAAAAAATGATTTGTTGAGTACTACAATTCCCAGAATCCCTGCTGAAAGTTATAAGGGGATGGTACCTTAATAAATTGTCCCCTTAAAAAAGGAAAAAAAAATAAAGATTTCCATTTCATAAAACAATTCTGTTCCGATCTGTTCCTGAAAAAAAAAATGAGTTAATAAATGCCTGACTCTGATAAAGAATGAAGCCAGAGTTAAAAGGGAAACAGAATGCAGGAGACAAAATAAATAAATATATTCCCTGTAACATTAAATGCGCAGGGCCCACTCTGGGAAGGATCTCAGAAGTGCGCACGTGAAATACAATCCTGGTAGTGTAACTGCTTGGCTAAATACACTACTTGTAAGTGTACAAATCTCTGTGCAAAACATACTGATTTATTTTAAACACAGACTAGACAAATGATATGAAAAATAACATCCCCCCAACTATAAGGCAATACTAGTAGAACAGTCACTGCTAGTTAAACAGTAGAAGAAAAAGGATACTTTGCAAACAAACCAAAAATAAGTCAACAAATCTTGTCCTTTAAAAGCTGAAAACTGCACACAGAATGCCTTGCAGAATGACACTAACTGTAGCTTCCCTTTATTGCTTGTGTTAAGCTAAATGAATCAAAACATACCAGAAGTGAGAGTGCAGAAGATTCAAGCTGGTTAAAAGGCATCAGGAGGACGCTTTGTTAAACTATCACTCCTCCTGATGCCTTGCTGTAGGGAGTGGCCTAGGGCAGAGGTTGCAGAGGAGGGGAAGTTAAACTGGTTGGGTAGAAGGGGAGTGTGTATTTAACAGACTGCTATTATTTTTTCCTACTAGTCAAGGGAGAACATGCATTCAGTAATACACAATACAGAATCTGCTTGGATCCTCCCAGGAAAAAAAAATAAAAAATAGGAATATTGATTAAATACGGTTTGGGGCTCTTTGAATTTCTAAATGAAAGCTGGTCGAGTCAGTTTTTAAGCACCATTTACAGTATTAGTACCTTGGATGGTGATTTTCTAAAATACTGAACGAATAAATTATTCGCGCTGCTTACTTATCCAGGTATTCTCTGCAAGTTTGGTCACTTTAAAGCCAGGTTTTACATGGAGAAAATGGAAGTCTGCCTTTAAGCTTATTAAAATGATTCGTTCAGTACTACAAATCCCAGAATCCCTTATGAAAGTTATAGGGGTGTTGGCACAAACCAAACTGCCAGATAGCGCCAGTATTCCTTAAGCTATATTGAAAAGGCGAAACAGTTCGTTTGGATTTCTCCGGACTGGCCATTTTTAACAGTACTCTTGTAAAGTGGCGCTAAAAAATTGTTTCTAACTCTGGCATTGTTGTATTGCAAAATCAATATAGATTAGCACTTTGTTTTAGATTTGTGTGTACAGGCTTTTACACAAAGCCTCTTATTTCATCACCCCAGTGTAGTTGAGCGCATAGCCTCTTATTTCATTACCCCAGTGTAGTTCAGCGCAT